>JAECUM010026295.1:0-41704 GCA_016617855.1 Megalonaias nervosa
TATATATATATATATATATATATATATATATATATATAAATGCAATAAGCTGACAACGAACAGTGCAAAAGTAGTATCTAACTAGCCTGAGCGCTTTCGAGTCTTAATGAGTCTTTTTCAAAGGCAAATACAAAACATAAACAAGACAAACAAATAAAACACAAAAACCGTTGTGTTTGCAAAACTTTACATGGCTGTTTCTGCAGGAATTAAACCTTTAAATTTTAAATTTAAATTTGTATTCTTTATATATCTATATATATATATATATATATATATATATATATATATATATATATATATATATATATATAATATCTACGCTGTATCAATGATTTACCACGAGATGTATAAATTTTTCATTAAAAGGAAACTCGGCAAGCCTCGTTTCCTTTTAATGAAAAATGTATACAACGAGTGGTATATCATTGATACAGCGTATATACTATACATATATTTTATTTATATCACATACAAATACATATATTTGCCATTTAAACGGAGTTAGATTGACGAGAGGCAACTGTGTATTGACTGGGTGAATGAACTCACATCCTAGCTGAGTGTGTCCGCAACAAAATGTAGTTCAGTTTTGTTTGTTTTTTTGTGCCTATTCACAATCACCTTTTCATATTGATAAGTTGATTGATTTCATTTTTGAGCTTCTAATTTTATTCACATTGATTAAATCAATATAAGTTACACTTATGATTTATACATGAAAGTTAGTTTTAATGAAGAAAGTAGAGCACTAGGCCTACAGACACAGATTCTCTTATATTGAACGCTCATCAATGCATTGACGTACAGGCGCAAGGAAATTAGAGTGGAATAGAATCTAAGCGAAACGACGAACCAACAAGAGGTAATAAAAATACATATATTTTTTCTCTGTAGTTGTATTTTTAAAAGCAGAAACATATTGTAATCTATCTAATTTAGTAATGATATTAATTTATTTATTAGTTTGCTATTTGAAGTAATTCAGAGGACTTCATAAGTAACGAATCCACAATTTTTGTGATTCTATGTATTACATTGCATTTCTATACTTTGTCTTAAAATCTTCAGAAGAATGGAGGAAGAAAAGAATCTCTCTCTCTCTCTCTCTCTCTCTCTCTCTCTCTCTCTCTCTCTCTCTCTCTCTCACTGGTCGATTATTTGACTTAACATTTACTAGAGAGAGAGAGAGAGAGAAAGAGAGATGGGGGGAGGCGGCCTTTGGATAGTTTCATATTTAATTAATAATAATGGTCGATTTTTAGAACATTATAGAAACAACAACAACATGAACAAAGCCTTAAATATATTACATATGTGTGCCCCGTAACCAAGACATTTACCTTACTGTGTCGACCGGCAACTGCAACTTTGTATCATTGATTATATAAACATTTCAGATAGGTCCCAAGGGGAAGTGTAAACATACCCTCATGAAGAACGATATTGTAGGTTACTTGGTGCAGTTTCACTTTCAAGGTTTCTTATACAGCCCAATTTGTTTTTCTCTCTCACTCCAGATTTCTGCATATTTTGTCCGTTGTGCATGAGGGGGGAGGGGGAAACTGAAAATGAAGGGATTGCGATTAAATTGTGTACCATGTTAAATTCATTTAGAAAACGGGTATTATTATTACTTTTTATCGTTATTTTCATACGTCACAAATGATTAATGAGTGGAAATATATCACTGATTGATCTATAGGAATAGACCCAACAGCACACAGTTCCAAGAATGTTTATGTATGCGTATTATTGCGCCATGTGCGGATCACAATTTGATATAGCAATATTATTGATGTATCAAATTGCTTAATACCAACACTTTAAAAGCCATGTTATTTTTAATATATATATATATATATATATATATATATATATATATATATATATATATATATATATATATATATTGTTACGAATATGTAATTTAATTACTTGTGTGTCAATTTTAAATTCTTTTTTATTTTATTTTTGTATCATTACATGTTATTGTAATGATTATTTTCAAGGGATCCGATATTTTTGAAAGAGATATTATGTTTATATAAAACGTAGTATGACTCGCATAAGCACGATTTTATCCTGCCATGGTTTGTCGATTTAGTAAACACTGCGCGAAAACGATTGGTTATTGCCAAGGTCATTTTCTGACCTACGTGTAAAGCATTGTTTACTGCGCTGTTTGATGATGAAATAACCACGCGTTCCATCGTTCGCGTATGAAATGACGTCTTAGTTCAGTTTAAAAATACTCAGATCCCTGTGAAATAGTCAGTCGTATAATATATCTTCAAGAAGATGGATATATTTCTATTAGCTATTAGATGCCGTAAAGAGTTGCATTTTTACGTCTTTGGAGCTCGAGATGTTTTATCATAGATGACAGCTTGTTCAGAAGTTCATCTATTTTTTAGAATATAATAATTTATTCCCTGGAGAACTATACAAGTGATTCCTGTGTATAAAAGTTTTAGGACAAAGACATTCAGTGGAAATTTATTCTAAATTGGAACATTACAAGTTGTGGTTCAACGTGTAAATCTTGAGATTCGTATAAAGACTTCACCTGACGTCATCATCCTCCATCTTGGAACGTCATCAAGATTCGAACCTGGATTCAGTTAAAACTATTTAGTGATAGGAGTTGTATTTTTTCAGTACTAGAATAAATGTTTGGATTGTCTTCACAAACTGTAAGTCCTATTTTCTATTTCCACCTTTTCACCGTGTTTTCTAGGGAAATAAATTATTTTTGTTAAAACTTACAAAGCTTGTTGGTTTCACTCTTTTCTTTTGTTACTTTTGAACGAGCCTATACGTAACAAAGAGAAAATTGGGATCTCGTCCTTGGGATATTTGAATTTGGCTAAAATATTTCAGAAAATTGTTTTTTGAAATTTAAATTCCCCTAGTTATAAAACCCAAGTACTATTTTACATTTTGTTTGAAATCTTTAATGAAAACAACAGGCTTTCATTCACAATGTCATCAAAAGTGGAAACTTTTCTTTCTAGTCCAAATCAGGAGCAGTTGGATAGTCTATAAAAAGATGAGTTGCTTGAACTTGCCAGAAAGTACGATCTTTCTGAAGCAAAATCTTCCTTAACGAAACAAGAAATTAAAAATATTTTGATTCAGTATTTGGTACAGAAGAATGTTTTTGATAAAAGTGTTTTGGCTTCGGTCATTAAGTCGGTATCGGACTCTGACATAAAGGAATGGAATTAAAAATGAAATACAAAACGGAATTGGAGTTAAGAAAGCTAGAGTTTTAGAAAGAGGAAAGAGAGAAAGATAAATAAATGCTTTATGAAAAAGAGGAGAATGAAAAACAAATGCAATTAGAGGAGAGAGTGAGAAACAATTGCGGTTGCAATTTGAAGAGAAGCAATTGCAATTGCAATTTGAAGAGAATGAGAAAGAGAGACAGGAGAGGGAGAAAGATAAAGAATTACAATTTGAAAAAGAGGAGAGAGAGAGACAGGAGAGGGAGAAAGATAAACAATTTTAGTTTCAAAAAGAACAAATGCACGTACAGATGCAAAAGGAGAAGGATGAAAAGGAATTTCAAATTAAAATGAAAGAAATTGAGCTGGCAAGTGAAACGCACGATTCCACTTCACATACAAATTCAAGTTTTGACATTACAAAAAATATTAGGTTAGTTCCCCCTTTTAGTGAAAAGGAAGTAGAGAAATATTTTATTTATTTTGAAAACGTTGCTGAAAATTTGAAATGGCCAAGGGAGCATTGGACTCAATTATTGCAATGTGTACTTTTTGGAAAAGCCCGAAATATCAATGCATACCTGTCTGTACAACAGAGTTCTGACTATGATTTGGTTAAGGAGTGCATCTTAAGGGGTTATGCGTTAGTCCCTGAGGCTTATCGGTAAAAATTCAGAAACTATAAAAAAGAAGTGGGACAAACTTATGTTGAATTTTCCAGAGAAAAAGAGCAGTTATTTAAGAGATGGTGCTTAGCCAAGAAAGTTGAACATGATTATGAAAGTATTGAACAACTTGTGTTACTTGAAGAGTTCAAAAACTGTGTTCCTAATGACATTAAGAATCATCTTGAAGAGCACAAGATTGAAACTTTGGAAAATGCTGCTCTTGCTGCCGATGAGTATTCCTTAACTCATAAAGTTCCTGTTGGAAGCAAATCTTTCACTCAGCAGTCTACTGGTAGAAAGGTATTTCAGCCCAATACGACTCCTCCTAAAACTCAATCTGGCACAACTTCTAAAAATCCAGCTTCTGATAAACTTGATTCAAAATCCTTGTCTATTCCTAAGTGTACCTTTTGCAAGAAAAAAGGACAAGTCATTTCTGATTGCTTCAAATTGAAATATAGGCATCATAATCAAGATAGACCTATCCCAAATGCTCTTATTTCCAAGAGGTCAAGGTCACGGTCATGTATTGAAAACAATACATTTGTTGGGTCTCATAAACCCCAGTCTGATTTTATTATGGAGAATCATGAACCATTCATGTCGAAGGGTTCTATATCACTCTTGGGTGATTTGGCCGATCCTATCCCTATTAAAATTTTAACGGATACAGGAGCTTCTCAGAGTCTTTTATTTTCAGGTACTTTGCCTTTTTCTGAGAAGTCCCGTTCTAATGAGAGTGTTCTCATTCAGGGAGTAGAGTGCAGCTTTGTTAATGTTCCTCTCCATTCTGTAAATTTGTCATCAGACTTAGTTTCAGGACATGTGACAGTCGGTATAGTGTCTACTTTACCCATTGAGGGCATTGATTTGTTGCTAGGCAACGACCTAGCTGGAGACAAGGTTGTGGTTAATCCTCTTGTAACTAACAAGCCTTCTTTGGATGAGAAAGTTGATCCTATTGAAAAAGAATTCCCTGATTTATACCCAGCTTGTGCAGTTACCAGAGGTATGGAAAAGAAAGCTCTTGAGAATGATTTTGATAAGGAAAATATTCCTTTAGCTGACACATGTATTGGTCAGGCTTTTGATGAGGTCACTTTCGCTTCTAATTTGGATCAATCAAAAGGTGTTGATCACAGTGATCCTCTTTTAAATACTCATTCTCTTTTATCTAATCAGGGTGATAAACGACAATCACTTGTCGTCGAACAGGAAAAAGATCCTGAGATCTGTTTGTTTCAGTTGGCCATTAGTGAAACTGAAGCCACTGAAGTACCTGTCTGTTATTTCATTATAAATAGAATTCTTATGAGAAAATGGAGACCTCCTGAGGTATCTGCTAGTGACGAGTGGTCAGTGAACTGTCAAATTGTAAATCCAAAATCTTACAGACAGGAAATACTTAGTTTGGCCCATGAAACTCCTCTGGCTGGTCATTTAGTGATAAATAAAACTTATCACAAGATATTGAATCACTTTTAATGGCCAAAAATCAAACGTGATGTTTGTAAATTTTGTAGATCTTGTCATACTTGTCAAATGGTAGGAAAACCCAATCAGAAGATACCTAAGGGTCATCTGCAACCTATTCCTGCATTTGACGAACCATTTAGCAGAACTGTTGTAGATTGTGTGTTGGTCCCTTACCTAAGACCAAGTCAGGCAACCAATATTTGTTGACCATTATGTGTGCGTCAACAAGATTCCCGGAGGCGATTCCTTTGAGGAATTCTATAGTAAAAGCTTTGATAAAATTTTTTACTCAATTTGGCCTTTCCAAATTTGTTCAATCAGGTCAAAGGTCAAATTTCATGTCTGGAATTTTCCAGCTTGTTATGCTTGAATTTGGCACTCAGCAATTCAAGTCAAAAGTGAAAGTATGGTTTCACAAAACTTTACTTGAGAGAACATTTGAGTTTTGTAATAGAGTTCATTCTCTCTTGCTCATTCTTCAAAATTTTCTTCTATTTAGATTTTATGGCCCTTACAAAGTAAAGAAGAAAATGAATGAGTTAAATTATAATATTAGTACTCTGATCTAAATAAATTAATGGATCACTAGTATATTGAAAGGGATAGCCAAATAAATCATGCAATTAATTTAGTTGTACCTGTCCCACAAACTGAGGATTTAAGTGAAGAAATTCAATTGGATACTGTTGATCTTGGACGAACAAATCTTCGGAATTCGGAAATTATGAAAGATCTGGACCAGAAACGTTTACATTTACAACAACAAGAAAGGAATGAACTTAAACAGTTATTATTCGAATATGAGCACTTGTTTCCAGATATTCCTACGAGGACAAACAAAATATTTCATGACGTTGAAATTCTAGATTCAAAACCTGTGAAACAATACCATACAGGATGAACCCTTTCAAACAGGAATACTTGAAAAAGGAAATTCAGTATTTACTGGAGAACGATTTCATAGAGACCAGTAAAAGTGGTTGGAGTTCGCCATGCATACTTGTTCCAAAACTTTCCGTATGTGCACTGATTATAGGAAGGTGAACAGTGTGACAAAAACAGATTCATTTCCATTACCAAGAATCGATGACTGTATTGATAAAATTGGAAATGCCAAGTACATCACCAAATTTGACCTTCTGAAAGGATTTTGGCAAATTCCACTTACGGAAAGAGCGAACGAAATTTCGGCATTTGTGACTCCAGATGGACTCTATCAATATAAAGTAATGCCGTTCGGAATGAAGGGTTCCCCAAGTGCGTTTCAACGCTTGATGAATATAATTACCTCTGGTCTAGATAATTGTGATGCTTACATCGATGATGTCATCATCTACAACGACACCTGGAAAGAACATCTAGCCACAATTCGGAAATACTTTGAAAGACTCACTGATGCAAATTTGACAATCAATTTATCTAAACGTGAGTTCTGCCGTGCTTGTGTAACTTTTCTAGGACATATTGTTGGACATGATGAAGTTAAACCTACCGATGCTAAGGTCAAAGCTATCTCTGATTTTCCTGTGCCTGTCATTAAAAAGCAACTGATGCGATTTTTGGGTATGGCCGGATACTATCGAAAGTTGTATTCCAATTTTTCTAATATTGCTGAACCTCTGACAAACTTGTTAAGTAAGAAAAACAAGTTTCTTCGGATTGAAAAATGTCAAGAAGCTTTTGATAGGCTAAAATCCATACTCAAAAGTGCGCCGGTTCTCACAGCTCCAAATTTCAATAAATCTTTCAAATTATCTGTGGGTGCAAGTGATGTTGGGGTTGGAGCAGTATTGATTCAAGAAGATAGAAATGGTGTTGATCACCCAGTATGCTATTTCTCTAAAACGTTAAATAAGCACCAAAAAAATTACTCAACAATCGAGAAGGAATGTTTGGTTTTAATTCTGGCATTACAGCATTTTGAAGTTTACATTAGCTCAACTGCTTCTCCGATTGTTGTGTTTAGTGATCACAACCCCCTTACTTTCATCGACAAGATGAAAAATAAAAATCAAAGATTATTAAGGTGGAGTTTGTTTTTGCAAGAATATAATCTCAACATCAGGCACATCAAAGGAAAAGACAATTTGATAGCAGATGCACTTTCCCGTATATAGAAATATTATTTTCATATACACTTGGTATAATTCACAAGAGTTCTTCTTATGTAATTTTCTTTACCTCATGTATAGTTTACATATGGTAAAAACGAAAGCTTTATTACATAAATCTTTTTTTTTCTTTATGGGGGAAAGTGTTACGAATATGTAATTTAATTACTTGTGTGTCAATTTTAAATTCTTTTTTATTTTATTTTTGTATCATTACATTTTATTGTAATGATTATTTTCAAGGGATCTGATATTTTTGAAAGAGATATTATGTTTATATAAACCGTAGTATGACTCGCATAAGCACGATTTTATCCTGCCATGGTTTGTCGATTTAGTAAACACTGCGCGAAAACGATTGGTTATTGCCAAGGTCATTTTCTGACCTACGTGTAAAGCATTGTTTACTGCGCTGTTTGATGATGAAATAACCACGCGTTCCATCGTTCGCGTATGAAATGACGTCTTAGTTCAGTTTACAAAAACCACTGATCCCCGTGAAATAGTCAGTCGTATAATATATCTTCAAGAAGAGGGATATATTTCTGTTAGGTGCGTAAAGAGTTGTATTTTTTACGTCTTTGGAGCTCGAGATGTTTTATCATAGATGACAGCTTGTTCAGAAGTTCATCTATTTTCAGAATATAATAATTTATTCCCTGGAGAACTATACAAGTGATTCCTGTGTATAAAAGTTTTAGGACAAAGACATTCAGTGGAAATTTATTCTAAATTGGAAAATACAAGTTGTGGTTCAACGTGTAAATCTTGAGATTCGTATAAAGACTTCACCTGACGTCATCATCCTCCATCTTGGAACGTCATCAAGATTCGAACCTGGATTCAGTTAAAACTATTTAGTGATAGGAGTTGTATTTTTTCAGTACTAGAATAAATGTTTGGATTGTCTTCACAAACTGTAAGTCCTATTTTCTATTTCCACCTTTTCACCGTGTTTTCTAGGGAAATAAATTATTTTTGTTAAGACTTACAAAACTTGTTGGTTTCACACTTTTCTTTTGTTAGTTTTGAACTAGCGTATACGTAACTATATATATATAGTACATACATACATACTCTTTTCAGATAGCACTCTGCCTTGAAAAAGAGACAGGAAAAAAAAACTTGCGTTTAATTTCTTTTGAATTTTAAACGCCCTGCCTTGTCTAACGTGGGTCTAATATCTTAGTGCATAAACTATTTAAATAGCACTGGGTATTTCAGTCGTCACATAAGGCTGCCTGTTGAGGACATTATCAGTCCAAGATGATACAGGATCATTTACCTGATGAATAATCTGTCAGATAAATACCGACCACACCTGCCCTTTCTAATTAATATAAGCATCGTGATACAATACTAAGACTTCTGTGTATGAAAACTATCAAAAATCCTCATAAACTTGCTCCGTCTTTGTAAGCATTGCATTAAGGACATTTATCGTCTACGTATTGGGTATAATAATCACATTCTTCAGTCCAGTGTGCCAGAAAGTATGTTGTTCTTCAAACGTCATTTAAGCGCAAAATGTTCATCGTTGTAGCAGTGGCATTATACTTTCAAAAGGAGATAAACAACTGGTATTCCAGATGTGCTTTTCTCATAATTATCCGTAATACCCGTATGTTCAAAGTAGAAATAATCAAGTACACTCAAACCATCTAGAGACAGACAGGTTTGGCGGTCGAGTTGCATTCGATGAAAATCTGTTCCTTGTTGTTTTACTATTAAAGCTTTCAAGAACCTTTTGCCAGCCTAGCCCACTTGCTTAACGTATTCACGTGTTTCGCACTTTAATATGACATCTATGTTTAATTGGTTATATATATATATATATATATATATATATATATATATATATATATATATATATATATATATATACGAAATTTGCGAAATAGCGAACGAGACATTTCCTCTACTAAGAACGAAACATCTGAGTGATATGTATTGATGACATACCGTGTTTCCAGTTTTTTATCGTATTCATAGGCCTGCAATACAACTCTACGTCTTATCATATTGGGGTTGACAAAAGTTCATGTAAGTTCATGTAAAAAAATTTCAGCAGGTGACGTAATTGAGGACACTCAGTATCAATTCGATCTGTTGATGAAATGCACATGTTGTTGTATTTACTTCTCGGTTAAAAGCACACCAAACATTCCTTATTTAGACAACGTAAATTGAAAATATTAAGAACAAATAATTTATTTACTCAGTTCTATTAGATACAAAATTCAGTCTAAATCTACATTATAATTGTTTAAGCCCAGGTGTGCGGCATAGCAATTTCGGTTTGCGATACGTAAACATAGATTAACCATCTATATTGAAATTCATATGAATGATATATGTCTAAATCAGCAAGGAAAAATATTTTAAAAAATTGTTGCATACTAATGGCAGCTGATAAGTGAGATACCTACCATTTCTACTACGATGATATCAATAATTCTTTGACTTTCGTACAACACACGTGAGGCTATTTTGGAGTTTGCATGAGTAAATCAAAATCCGGCACTCTTTTTAGGTACGGCTTACCCCCCACAACACCCCCACCCCCTCCCCCAGCAAACCAGTCACATTAGAATGATTTTGTTAACATATCATAATTATTTTCTTTTAAAATTCAAGGAAAGTAGATCAGATATTGAAAACATATCTGCCACAAGGATGATTATAAATACATTTGTCCGTCTGTAACGAAAATATTGACTGAGCAGCAGTCTTTTGGTTTTACCATAATATATTGCTGCTAAATACATGCCACAGCGTACAAGTCAATATTTCTTTACATGTTAGGGCCCCTGGGCTAAATAAATAAGTGTAATGCAGCGCACCTGAGAATATAGATTGTGCTTACCTGGTACACAGCTGGGGTTAAAAATTCGCATGTGACACATTTCCTTATCCGTTTTCATGGTAGTGAATATATCAAATATACCATAATCAAATATCCATATATGGTTAAGTTTTAGGATTCGTGCATTACATCAGTGTTAAGTTTAACTTGGTAGTAAGTGTTTTAAATGCATAGTTTGCTGACACTTTTATTTCTTAGGTACGAACAGCTTTATCTGAAGAAAAAAAATTGCGATTACCTCATACTCCGGTTTCAGGTAACTTTTACTGAGTGAAACTTCGAATGATAAACAAACAGATATTTGCCTGTATGCTACACACATGCAAAGAAGTGTTCGCCTGTATATCGATACAGCCACACAGTCACATATACGCATATAAATATATATATATATATATATATATATATATATATATATATATATATATATATATATATATATAGAGAGAGAGAGAGAGAGAGAGAGAGAGAGAGAGAGAGAGAGATGATATCAGTACTAAATTACGCACATTTAAATTACAAGCCATATATTAAACAACCTCCAAATATTTAATATTTACCCGAACGGTATAACTTAGAATAATATAACAGTGTACTAAAATGTTACAGATTATCAGCTTTCAGGCAGAGACGATATATTTCACAACAATACTTTGCAAGATAGGATATACTATTTTATGCAAAGGCTTAGGGGAGAGTTGAATTCCTCTGCAATTCAATTAATATTTTATCCAGCCTCATATAAGTTTCTGGTGATTTTTACAGTACCCAGCCCCTCCCACAAAAATTGTATTCAATATTCCCCGATAGATGTAGATATGTGCAGAAACTAATGTAACAATTTGGAGTATTTATTTAAACTTAAACACATTTTCCATAATAAGTCAACATTCTTCAATGAAAAGGATGTTTTCTTGAAAACCATTTTCAATCATCGATGGCCAATGTCAGCAAGTGACTAATGTTCACTTATATCCCACCGTCGAGTTTCAGCTGGGCATTTAACATTATGTAATTTATGTTGTACGAAGTCTAGTCCCAAACGCAGTACCCGACCTCTGGGATACCACATGCAAAATGGAACAGTTTATTCATAAATTGATTCTAGCGTGTTAAAGGTGACGGCTTCAATTTTGACGGATCATGAATGGGTATCTTCCTCATGTACAATCATCTCATCGTCGCGATGTGGTAACCATTGGCATAATTCTGTCACAACCAGAGAAATCTCATGACAGATCAAGTAGCTTATATTTGAATTTAATCCCGGCACCACTGGCGCTCTCGGAACGGATGACCTCGTGCAATACTGAGAAGCGGTATTCCGAATATGAATGACATCCAAGTTGCCGGAAACATCCATTATCTTCAGGAGTAAGGCCAACATCATCTCAAATTTCAGTGAGAAGTCGAGATTTCTGCAGAAAGAAAGGAAGCAGGTTTAGTGAAGGAAAAAGTAAAACAAACAAAAGACCAGTGTATCGATAGAAAAAGAAAAATTCTAATTGGGGCTTAGACGTTATGCACATGCATTGGCAAACTTTATGCAAAGGGATTGAAGAATAAAACACAACTATCAATGCCCTTTTTTGTATGAACAGTATAAGTACATTTCAAGAAAGAAAAAGTCTTTTGACATTTTTTTAATTATCTTAGCTAAACAAAACAGAAATCACACAAGCAATCTTAGCCCAAAATACGGTTAATAGCTACGTCGGAGAAACATAGTTGATGGTTTATTTGCAGAGAGTCTTTTGGAACAAATCCCGGAAGGATAGCAGTCCTTGTAATATTTAATAGACCACCTAACAATCTACAGGCTTATGCAGCCATACAGCTAATACAGTGAGTTTCTGAAAGGCTTATCCCGTCTTATTGGCTGACTAATGGATTGTTAACGTATTGAAAGTATGCTCGCATCCCGACCTATCAAGGTAAAGTATTTGTATAGGCTCTTGTTATCTAAATGTTATCAAGGATTAGCAACACGGGCTTGTCATAATTTGTCATTTGATACCATGGGAATATACAAATGTATGATTCCTTAGGTATATAAAATTATATTCATTAAAATACATGGCTCAATCTCATTTAGATTTTCTTGTTTAATTTTAGAAAATATTGGCGAGGTCGGTAGATTTTCAATGGTCACCAAAAGGAAGTACGATTTACAATACTTTTAATGAAGAGCATTAGTTTATTTTAAAAAAGCGAACAATAATAATGGCATTGTGATTCGGAAAGGGATTACATCTATGAAGCTACCACTAGGCACTTATTGAAAGTGGGTATAGTTTGAACGAAAGTGTGCAGATGTTAAAATCATTTTTGGAAGGAAACTTAGAGATGAATTTGTTTTTGATTCTGCAAATACTACTATACATTGTATGATTTTTCCAACCTTTACTGGAGGTAATAGGATATTTTGTGATGATAGACTTGTTAAATTTGTGAAATCGCCTAAGCACGTAACAGCAGACAAATATTCCTTGGGAAAAGCTGGATTTTACATCACCAAGCAAGCTGATTGCGCTACTGATAAGATATTGACTCTAATGTATGTTTATATATATATATATATATATATATATATATATATATATATATATATATATATATATATAGGGGACAGGTTTTTCTGTTTATATGCACATTTTTCTAAAACCTTTGAGAAGATCGAACATGCTATGTTGTCGAAGTGTCTTGCCCCAAAAGGTATAAATGGGAAATTTTTATCCATTTTAAATTCAATGTACTCTTACCTACTCTACTGATACTTACATGCTACAGTTGTAGACACAACGATATGTCCCTCGTGTCTTTGTCTGAGGTCTAGGCGTACACTCCACCTTTAATTTCGTTGTTATATTTTCCCCACTTCATGCGGTAATCAGTAGCAATTGTCAAGATCATTCTAAGCCAAAGTTTAAAACTATTGTCAACAAGAGATAGATGCAAGACTGTAAGATGGCTGAACTGTCAAATGGAGAAAACAGAGTTCGTGTTTTCCCATATATTTCTCAAGTTTTGAAGCCACTATTAATTCCCAATCCATCAACAGTTATCCTGCTAATAGCAACATCCTTGCTTATTACAATTGTCAGGAAAACAAATAACACTCATCTTTAGTAATGATGCAGGAGATCAGTGTGTGTGTGTGTGTGTGTGTGTGCTTGTGGTGTCTTATTAACCAGAAGAGATAATAATAAGTCATACATATCACGGCTGTAGATACATCACAGCGTTCAATGTCCGAGGTGAGAAAAGAGAATTAAACGATAAAATCTGTCTTTAAATGTTGATGTAGCTAGTGATTTAAATATTTCACGATCGCTTATGCTTTAGTGACACGAAGATATATTCAATATTATCTTGTCAGTAGGAGAACTCTATATAATGCAAACAGTGTGCACAGAATGCGTATTGATGCGTTCCTTGTGGACAGAATGTATTGCATATGATTTGAGGGCAGAACGCTGAATATTTGTGGCCAGAAAGCTATATATTTTTGAGCAGAAATTAAAATTATCATGGCCAATTTCTTCTCATGAGCCTCCTCTATACTAGCGTCCTATGGCACTGTCAATTCCAACAAAATCACCTGTATGATACCTTCTGACCACATTACAATATTAGGTCTGTAGTTGGTGTTACATATATCTTTTGGGACCTTCAGTAGACCTTTTACATCTGGCTGTATTTCTCTGGCTTGTGCTGTTGTCCAGATGGCTCTTTACTATTTTGCTTTTGTGTCTCACTGCGTCTCAGAACGCTGATGAAATACGAACATCTTTTCATCTGTTTCTTTCTTCTGCTATATCCAAACTGGCGAAAGCAATTGGTCATGGCGTCAATAATAATGACCATCTGTCAGAGCTACGTTGCAGGATGACCACATGTGCTCTAACTTTGCAAATCTCCAGAGTTTACATTTGGGTTATCGGTTAGTTGCCATGGCTTTTGGCTTGTTGGTTTTGGAAAAACATCATACACTGAGCATAAGAGGAAGCTGATTTTCTGGACATCGAATTTCCTGGACCTAGCACCTTTCCAGCGTAGCCACTCTCTCTTCTACTTCATAACGAGAGCTTTGTCTTACCTGTCTTCGTCTTCTGCACGACGCACGTTTTCTGGGCCGTGACATGCTTCTTGCGGCCTGCCAGGTAGGTCTTTTCAGACTATGTGTCTCAATCTGGATCCTGTCTTTTTAAATACATTTGCTGCCACCCAATTCCTACCTGCCCGTACTTCCACTGCTGCATCTCTTACCTTCTCATCTGCACCGTCTTTCAACATCATCACCTGCCTGGTCTTTATAACCTTGAACTACTTTATCACTGATAATAGTGGTAACTGAAGCTTGCTGCCGGTTCTGTACAAGCCGACACTGTTAAAGTTTTTTGGCAATCTCATCCGTCATAGCAGATATGTATTGGATATTCTCTCAACTGCTTATATGCCTTGGCATATTATAAGCGGCCAAATGATTCTTGGTAGAATACCATGCTTTTAACACCAAGCCTTGTACTTCCGAGGTAACCCACTCTTTTCTATGGCTTCCATCCAATTTTAGGCTTGTCGCTTCATGTCTGCCACACTCAGGCTGTCATTCATGGAGTACTTAAACCATATGCCGGGGCTCTTAATTGGATGCTCTCAGTTTCATTATCACTTCCTTTCCTATTCTAAACCAGCATCTATATCTTGTATACCCTTTCTTCAGAGCCAGACTTCTTGAACTTAGATAACTTGAATTTCATCCTGCCCTGGCGGAGAGGGTAGAAAGAAACAAACACACATCTGGGTTAAACTTTGTTTCTTGAAATTAATTCTGGAGCTCCATCGACGTATAACCTCTACCGTAGTCCCGTGAAATTTTTTTTCTCTTGAAACCTTTTAGGTTTTTATATATATATATATATATATATATATATGTGTGTGTGTGTGTGTGTGTGTGTGTGTATGTGTGTGTGTGTGTGTGTCTTATATATATATGTGTGTGTGTGTGTCTGCGTGTGTGTGTGTGTGTATGTGTGTATACTGTTTAACTTCGACAATACTCTTGTGAATTTTTCTTTTCAAACGCCTTGTTCGATACCAATGACGTAGCAGTTTCAATGGAATATAATTACACACACACACAATATATATATATATATATATATATATATATATATATATACTTATATATATATATATATAACTCTTTCTATATATATATATGTATTTGTATGTGTGTGTATGACTTGACGGGTGTTGCCATTAATCGATTGAAATAAAATTCTGTAGAGGAGATACAGGATACAGTGTCTTATATCATTAACTCCCCTTGTATACGTTTCTTGGCTTACAATATTTTGGAACCTGAAGATATATCGTGCTCTTTGAAACCATACAAGAGGATTTGTGTCCATATTATAGGCTTAACTTTGTTATAAACATATAACCTTTGTAATCGCTTGTGGTCAAGGAGGAGTCCTTAAGGCTATTCGATCGCACAATTTTCACCAGTTAGCTTTCCTTACGTGAAGTTTGGGTTTTGGAAAATACCCAACTTACGGACAAATATTAACCTTGATTTACTATGATATATTACAATGCTTAGAAAGATTACAGTGTTTACTTTTCCGTATTCACATCATGATGGTAAACAAACTAACACTAATATTAAATGTAGCATGACTGGATTTTGGATTTCAATAATAACTGCAGTCGACATAAAATTTTCCAAACAAATATCATGTTGAGTGATATGCATTCCAGCATTATTTACTGTTTTAGATATATTAGATAGAACTGATCTGTTCTGCTAAACATTAATAGGTAACCATAAATCTCTGAAATGTAGTACAAGATTAGAACATCGAAATGGAATGACTTACCAATTATAAAAACGACCCTTAAACTTTGTAAAGCACATGATATCGTTAGAAAGTAATATTTATTTGGCTTTGCTTAACATTAGAATTAGCAGCGGTAAACTTCCAGTAGAGTCAGGACGCTTGCAATACATACCAAGAAAAGCAAAGTGTGCACCGTGTGTTATAGGTATGACATAGACGATGAATTTCACTATTTGTTTGTCTGTTCTTTTTTTCTCAAGTATGCATGTGTGTATGTGCGTGCATGTATGTGTGTATGTAATTATCGATGTACGTATACATATGTATATTATATGTGTTTGTATTAGTATTGTGTAACGTGTGTGGTTGCATATAAATGTGGCTGAGTGTAAGTGTATGTATGGGTGTAAGTATGCACATAAGTGCAGGTATACGTGTACATGATGCAATATATATATATATATATATATATATATATATATATATATATATATATATATATATATATATACAATTGCGTGTATTCATGTTTACAAGTACATACATAATAAGCTACAAGTATTGTTTCTCAAAAAGGGAATGTATACATTTTGAGATACTAATGCGATCCGCATTTTGTCTTATACATCACTGTGCATTAAAGCTTCAAAACTACGTTTCAAGCAAACTAAAACTGTCTGTCTGTCTCTCTCTCTCTTTATATATATATATATAATATGTTTGTGTAGTGTTCATATATGTCACCTCTGTGTGGGCTGCGATTGTTAAGATTTTAAGACCATTTAAAGGTTCTATTCTAGTTCGCAGTGTTCATTAATTTTATCAACTTTCATTAAATTCTTTCAAATCGTTCTAAAGGAATTGTGTTAACACACACACATGCACACAAGCACACGTATGCACGTACATGCACAGACACGCACGCGCGCGCACACACACACACACACACACACACACACACGAACAAACACACACAAAGACATATACATTCAAGTAGTCTGATTAACACAAGATGATGACAACACAGCTCGCATACTTAATAAATAGTTTGCAAGGGGAGTAACTGTCTAAGAAACTGCTTGTAATTCTTTATTTGTACACTCTCTTGGAAAGACTTTCTGATGTGATCAGAGGCAATTGGTATATGTACATGTATGCGCTGAGATAATAATAATAATAATAATAATAATAATGTGTGTGTGATTAAAAATTTTCCAGTCATATCATTACGATGTCTGCAGTGCGACAGTTTATTGGGATGTCAAGCATTGGGGAACCATGCCGCAGACATGTAGCATGAGGTCCCATCCAGTCATATTATCCTGAAACCAGGTCGACCATTCCTAACACTAACCTGTTAATGCTGAAACCGCGACCTACCGCATCAGAAGTGGACGCACTAACAACTTAGGTCAGCGGAGCGGTCAATAATAATAATAATAATAATAATAATAATAATAATAATAATAATAAAGGAACAGGAGAGATATGCAGTTAAGTGGCATTCTGCTTTAGCTCTTCACAAATACTGGTTCATATTAAGAAGAGATTCAGATATTGACTGAGACAACAACTGAAATCAGAATTATTTTAAGATGGTATCGTCGAGTTAGAAAGCTGAAAAAGGAAACAAAAGTACGAAAGAAAACAAAGGTAAGAAAAACAAGTTGCACCAGTCCAAAGGATCAAGAATTAAAATTAAAAGCACATTCTTCAATTTTATTTCTTATCGTCCTAAATAACTAGAAAGAGATACACTAGTGGCAAATATAACTCATTAATTTGAACAAAAAAAACGGTAACTGAAAGACGTGTATTATGATACAGTTATGTTCACAAGTTTTGTACGTCGTTACTTTATCCGTTTACGACAGGATATCCAGAAAGACATAGAACGTTTGACAAAATTGATTTTTTGTATCATTATGTTGTCTTTGTTTGAATAATAACCATGTCCAGCTGATATTGTGTGGCATAGTATTATCGTAATTTTGCAAATCGTTCCAAATCATTTATTTGTTTATTCCTGTTTTCTTTCTTTTCTTTGTAATCAATGGCTAAATAACGCATGGCTGACCTTTATAGGGCAGCGCTAGTAATTTAAATTTCTTCAATTTACCCAAAATTAATCCTTACGTTTCAATCTTTCACGAAACTATAACAGTTATCTCGCGTTGGCTAGCCTTTCCTTTTACAGGAGAGTCACGTTAGCACATGGATCATAATGGGCCATGGCTGTATCAACTTGAGTGAGATTTAAACCTTTTACAATGGATAACAAACTAATTCGGCAACATAATTTGATAAGAACTACCTTCCTTGGATTTATTCAAATATAGGCTTAATCAAAGACCTAATGATCTGATGCATGTAAATACTCTACGTAGTGACATGACTATAAATGACAGGAATGGCAAATACGTAGTATTAGTTATCAATCTGAGAGTAATGGCAACTATAAAAATGGCACTCTATCTTTGTATTGACATTTCCGATAAAGGACATTTGCATTTTCAGATTGTTTCAATGACAAGGTAGTTGCGAATAAAAACAGGAAGTTTCTAAATAATTGTTCTAATATGGGAGAAAAAAGCTCTCGTTATATATATATATATATATATATATATATATATATATATATATATATATATATATAGAGAGAGAGAGAGAGAGAGAGAGAGAGAGAGAGAGAGAGAGAGAGAGAGAGACATCTATTATACAAAAACTATTTTCCAATGTAAGAATAAATCATTTTCGAAGATTAAAATTCAATATCAAATAAAGCAAAGTCATTCTGGAATACTTTTATTTAAAAATGCTTAAGACTGCACTATAGAGTGTGTGTGTGTGTGTGTGTGTGTGTGTGTGTGTGTGTGTGTGTGTGTATGACTCTCACATCAGTTTGACATTGTTCTTCATAGAGTGTTTATTACCATATTTACAGGATAATAAAGTGTTGCCCTTGACATTGTTCTTCATAGAGTGTTTATTACCATATTTACAGGATAATAATATAGTGTTTATTACCATAATTACAGGATAATAATATAGTGTTGCCCTTACAATAGTCCTAATACGGTCATACAACCACACTAAGAGACGTTTTGATGGTTCGAGAGATAGACAGATAGACAGACAGAGAGACGGACAGATAGCTAGATAGATAATAAAGAATTACATCGATAGATAAGAAACCAATAGACAGATACAATTCTATGTGCTCAGAAAAGGAGATACAAGTTTCTATCCAAATGTTCCACAATCTAAACGGTAGAATTCATTCAAGTACAGCATTACCTCTTAGATTAATATTAGGTTCATTTATATGCACGTTTGACGTAAAAGGGAAACTTAAAAGCTAGTTGAAGTCGAACAATACATATAATTATTTTTATTATGGCCAATTCATTGTTGAGACGGTCAAACAGTAAAGTTTATGCGCTTGCTAATTAATATTTAGTGTTACAATGGCACCTTGCTTACAATAATAATGACAGATATTGTAGAATTGAACCCTGACAATTAATTACCCCGTCCGAACCCCTAAACTTTATATCAAAGACGACAGGTTAGAATGATATATTCCGTTAATAATATTCTGGTTTTAGTTTTGCTATAGTTTCCACTTCATGAGTACTCTAAACTTCTTTTCTTCTGCATAACTGATATGCGTTTAAAGGTCCTAAGCGCATCGAAGATTGTTACTTCCGACCCTGTCTGAAGAGAACTTTCTCGAGACCCATCATTGGGGACTCAAACGCCAAGGATAACACAAATGCCACGAGGTAGGCGATAACTAAATAGCCAAGAAAAGAACATACCTGTAAAAAGATAAACATTCATTTAGTCACGTAACACGTAGATAGATGGGTCGGTAGGTGAGTGGGTGGAAGGGTACATGTGTAAGTAGGCAGGTAGGTAGGTAAGTAGGTTGGTAGGTAGAGGAGAAGAAGTTGGTAGGTATAAATACAATCGATTTCAGTGAACTAAGGTAAATATAGTTAGCACTTCGTCTGTATCATGATAACTATGCAGATACAGGCAACGTTGTTGAAATTTAGGGAGGTATGCAAAGGTAATTAATAATATCGGTAATCTAGAAGGAACGTTAACAATACTATTGGTACTTTGGCTGGTTGGTACAAAACATTACCAACGTTTTGATACGCTAGTTGGTACGTACTTTATTGTCAGTACGTTGCTACGCACGTTTTCAGTATTGCAGGTACTTTGATATGCACCAAGGTTATCAATATTTTCCGTTAGTTGGTGGGCACATACAGTTATCAACATTGTCGATACATTGCTACGTAGGAACATATTCAATGTCGTCGATACTTTGTCAGGTGTTAACCTTATGAATATTGTTGGCACATTGATAGGTACGTTGATCAATATCGCCGTACTTTGCTAGGGGCGATGAGTATCAATATTGTTATCATGTTAATAGGTACGAACATTTTCTCACCCATGCAACAGAGGAATCTAGCTGTTTTGCTAACCTTACTTTTCTTATCTCAGTCTGGTTGTCTCGGACAGGCCATCTCAGTCTAGGTGTCCACGAGCTTGGAACTACTTTTAAAAAAATAAACCTTTGTTGTCTTCTGCTATGCCTGACGCAGTTGTTCTAAATCAAACAACAACAACAACAACAACAACAAACAATATATAACAAAACAACATAGTAACTTAAGGACTCTCCACCATACAAAACATTTCGAGAGAGACAGACACATACACGCACACGATGTTGAGCTTTTTGGTATTATGATAGTTCGTTCCACACAGCATAGTCAGTTTTATCCTATCTGCAAGCCTGACTCAGTACATTTTCAGGTCAGCGTCATTAAATGTAGCTAAAGCTACCTAACTAGTTTTAAATACTTCGTGTGAAACAAATTATATACTGTTAGCTACATTTAATGAAGCTGGCCTGAAAAGTGACTGTGCTACAGATAGGATAAAATTCTCAATGCTGTGTGAAATGAACTATGACAGAAAACACTGATCTATGCACATAGCCTATAGACCTATACACTTCGTATTCTTCCAACGCTCTTAACAACTACAGAAAACTTAGCAACAGCCAGAAATGTGTTATGTCAAACATGCTTTATTCTATTTTTGTTAAGCATCTCCACTGCGTCCCAGTTGAATCAAAAATATACCTACAATATTTAATGACAAATAATGCACTTACCAGCCAGAAGGAATCATTTATCAGTCAACACATTAATCCATAAGCAAATTTCACTGTAACACTTGCCATATTTCCAAGACAGAAAAATAAATTTTCAAAGAATCAGTGAACTTGAAAGTTCAGCACATGTTTATCCGCTGGGGTCCGTGTTTGGAGGGTCTTTTATACACGGAGGTACTTTTACAATCAATATTAATTACAATACAAGTATGTCACAAACAGTTTCAACTCCTCTAAAGAAAAAGAGAGTTATATATGATAGTGACACGGATCTCTAATTACCCGTGAATAACCTAAGCACGAACACTCATGCTACATGTATTTACACTACAACAGAGCTGTGGGCCGAGTACAGTTTCATTATGTACAATATAATTTTCTAAATTGGAACTAATGAAAATGAAACATTTTCTTGTAATAAATATTAAGTATTTATTGTTAATTTCATATAACATCCATATATTAAATGTGATAAAACCTAAAAACTATGCAACGTTTAATGTTGTTATTTTGTTTTGACTCACGCATAAAAACTGTGTACTTCTGATGACACGTCACGCCACAGTCCTCATTAACATATTTTTATTAATGCACCGCATGTAAACATTGGCGCGTGAACTATATTGCGCAAGGGAGGAGATCTTTCTTACTTTAAAGGATAATATTGGGTGAGAACAATAATCTACGTTGGGGTTTGGACCGAGACAAGGAAATCCCAGTCGCGGGGTTACATTATATGTCTCCCCACTCGGCAAGCCTCGTGGGGAGACAACTAATGTAACCCCTTGACTGGGATTTCCTAGTCTCGGTCCAAACCCCAACATAGATTCTATATATCATTACTGTCGGTACGTAGGTAGGTATTTAAGCTATCAATATTTCTGGTATGTTGGTAGGTACGACCATTATCAGATTATAATTGAATGTTTGTAGGTACAATCGGTATCATTATTGTCAGTAAGTTGATGAGTACGAACTTTATGGATACTGTCGGTAATTTGGTAGGTACGTATATTACAAATATTGTTGCTACGATGCTAGGTACAACCGTTATCAATATTTATACGTTAGTAGGTACGAACGTTATTACTATTGTCGATAGGTTCATAGGTACGAAGTTTATGGACATTGTCCGACAGCTGGTAGGTACATATGCTATCTATATTGTTGGCAAACAAACATAATCAATACTATAGGTGTGTTGATAGGTACACTATTATTAGTTGGTAGGTACGTACATTGCACGTACATCATCAATAGTGTAGGTGCGTTAATAGCGGCAAACGTTATCAATATTATTAGGTACTATTCCATACGTTGGTAGGTACATACGTTGTCATTGCATATGTCTGTATGCATACATGTCATTCTAAGCATTAATACTGTGCAATCATTCTGAAAGCAACAGCAAGTACAAACAAATTTCATACACAAAGTGTCGCAGTATTTCTGCTACCTCCCTCCCTTATCATTACAACAAGTAGTTTGGTTCATCTACCATTCGTTCCGTTGTTTTGTTTTGTTTTGTGTTTGAAAAATAATAACACACTTGAAAATAGAAAGTTGTTATATGAAAATCACGAATGAAAAAGTATTTAATATTTCTCCAGCATGTGGTCGTAAATTATATAATTATTATGCAGATCGTATTTACCGTGTTGCCGTGTTAACAAATTCAATATTTTAAGGTGTGTGTGTGTGTGTGTGTGTGTGTGTGTGTGAGAGAGAGAGAGAGAGAGAGAGAGAGAGAGAGTTAGCCGATAAGAATACGAAACAAAGCAAATTTATGCAGTTCCATCTATGTTAATGCAATTGATTAAGGTGTACAAGCAGATATTGGTACAACTCTATCACCTTAAAATTAAGTAACTAAAAAGAGTGCAACCAGCAAGTTTAGTACAATTCAAAATATGATTTAGTTCCCTAAAATAGGAAGTGTAAAATTAGAATAACTTAGAGTATGGCGAGTAAAGTCCTAAATAGTCAAAAATGTTATATCACAAGTCTAAAACTATCGAGTAAGCCAAACGAGTTCCAGTGGTAATCCAAATGAAGTTAACTATATTGTGCTGATGTGCCTAAAGTCGTGATGTATCACAATAAGATGTCCCAAAATGTATTTAAATGCATTCAAGAAATTCAATGCAGCTCTTTGTAACTCCAATAAAAAACTAAAATAAATAAAACATCCACTCAAATGATCACAACTGTTTGACTCTTTTAATACTGGTGTTAATTCAAGGAATAACTAATTTCCAGTAAATCATCCATTATATCCAAAACTGACACACAATAAACAAAGCAGAATGAGCTCGAAATAATTATTTCGAAATCACTCTTGTCAGCAAGGTCAAGTACTTATGCAGTCAGCCAATCTGGAATTAGGTCATCTTGATTTTCATTGGGGTATCCAATTACCTGCACTGACCTCATCAACACGTTTAGTTCTATTAAAAACACAGCTCACTACCCCGGGAACTGCGTACTGTGCTTAAGATTGATCTCATCTTAGAGTAAAAGTTCACGGTCATAAAGAATATTGGTATTTAATTTGTTAATTAGTACATTACCCTTTCAATCGATAATCACGGAAATTAACATACGTAATATAGATATGCATAACAATGTAAAGATAAAGAAAAGCAAACAAATAGACAGACAGCCATCTTACCAGTTCAGGATATGCCAAATATACTGCTGTACGCCGCATGCCATAGATATATAACATTATCACGGGATGCACCAGGTAAGCACAGTAGGTCAGTCGGCTCAAAGGGACGAACGGGGCCCAGGACAACAGAGTGTTGATAGGGCCTGAAAGACCAAAATGAAGTAAAATAAAATCATTTTACGTGGGAGAGATAAAGAAGTTTTAAACAACCTAAATTCTGGTCATATTGGTTCTACTTCATTGCTCGAAAAACTCTAGCCTACTTTCCTCGCTCTGATTCTTAGCAAATTTCATTGTAATCTTTATTTTCACCGGAGTAAGAAGAAAAATTGTATATGTAACAAGTATGAATCATGCTTACATGCATATAATCAATAAAATTCATGCATCGTCTTCTGAAACAGAGGAAAGGTATAAATTTACTAGGTACTGTCTTCCCTTTTACAAAACACAGCTCATGGGAAATCACGGCCCACAGACATATACTTTTTTGCGACAGCAACTTGACGCTAGCTTTTGACATGACACTTCGGATGTCAGTGGTCAGATGCCTATTGATATCCATGGATCACACGTAATACATTCAAACCTAATGCGGAACTGGAATCAATAGAGTTCGGGTTTGATTTCTGCCAAGACTAGGCCATGTCAGCCTTTGTAGTGTTCTTCTGGGCAAAGCACTTCATTCCAATTACCCCGACACTAAATAACCCTTTTCCAAATTAATTTTGAATGAACGAAAGAATCAATGAATGAATCGATCTAGAACTGTCCCAAACTGTTGCAGGGATTGGTCTAGGTGTTGCAATATGAAGCAGAAAACACCGCTACCTCCATTTCCTGTTGCACATGCGAAGACGACCCAGCATACGCCAATTGCCCAGGCTGTGCGAGAAAGGGCAGTGTACGCCGCCGATTCCGGTTCGTTCAGCACATGTTTGTTGTCAGGGTTATACAGTCCATACAGAACTGCGATGTTCATACAGGCCGCCACTAGCCACCCCAGCAGGTTAAGGACCTTAATAATAATAATAATAATAATAATAAAGAGGCAAAAGCATGGTACTGTCTTATCGAGATAGAAATGTGACGTACAAATGTTGGACTACACAGTATCAGGTGACAATCACGTGGAACGTGATGACCAAACGAACAAAGCAGAACAAAGAAGAAAAGCCAAAGTACAGTGATCAGGACAGATTACTTTTAGAAGGTTTAAATAATTTACCAATTGGTGTAGAAGTATTGACATACCAAAATACCCCATACTAAATATTTATTATTATCACAGTAGTGCGATCTCGATTTCTAGATCACGTCGAGTTGTGTGCGCCATGAAGTCCGACAGATTAATAGACCTAAAGCGTCTAGTCATGGTTCAGATTTTCTCATGCTGAAAACAAGACGTGACTTAGCAATTAAGATCGAATTACTATGATAATGATATTTTGTTGTACCTATCAATTTCAGATAAAATAATAAAATTCCGTAAACGTAACTGGAAAGACAAAATTGTTTAAGATTTCACCCTTTCTGATACGATATTCATCTTAACTCATAAACAAACTTTCCTTTCTCTGAACAGCTCATTTGCAAATGAATATCGGTATATAAATGAAGTGTGTATATATCAACACTCATTTGTACCTCTGTAAATGTTAATAACACGAGTACTTCGATACATGGGGACTGCAAGCTCTTTCAAGTGATCTACCTCTAAGGTACAGTCGTCATAGTTTGCATAACGGAAGGTATCACAAACTGCAAAAGTTTGAAAGTGTATATCCGAGACTGATAGCGTTTAAACTGTTTCTGGCCGGCCATTGTTAAAGCCTCCATTGTAATCTTGGCATGGGAATGAGAACATGATTTCGACAATTATCTAGGATTTAACAGATTGTTTGAACATGATGATACAGATATGCTAGAGAGAATGATACACAATTTTCCATTTATATTTTAAATGAGGCTATGTTATAGTTATTCATGTCTGTTCAGATGTAACCAAGAAATCTTGAGGGAAAAGTAGTTTCAGTATTGCTTGAGAGATGAAAATACAGAATCAGAATACGACAGTTCAATTTTCCTATCTATGGGATTTGATGGTAAAATTTTGGCTCATTCTTGGACAGAAAATTGACAGATAAAATGTGAAGCTAAGAGTACCATTAAGGCTAGACCTACTACTGAAAACGGTACTCCACAAAACTGAAAGATTTCAAACTTCATATTCTCGAACCTGATACCATGGGAAGAGGACCTATCTCTACAAAACGAACGGTAATGTATGCATGTATGTATGTATGTATGTATGTATGTATTGTATATATAGATGGATTGATGGATGGATGGATGGATGATGGATAGTGTTTATGAGCATATTAGCACAAATTTCGCTATACAATGACGATTAAAGTCAACCTCTAAAATTCGAATATCAGTTTGTTGTTTTCTTAAATGAAAACCCCTCCAAATTAGCCTAAATACTCAATCCTTCGAAAGAAAAGATCACGAGAAATGTGTAATTTTACAAAAAAAGTTGAAAATAATACCCCAATAATAAAAGGTCATTATTATTATTATTACGAGTGTTAGATATCGGCCTAAGGAGAATTTCTCAAGATATTATATTACAAAATTCATACAGGGTCAATATACAAACCACATTTTCTTAGAGGATCCGGGAACTCCTTCCGCTGTATGTCAGTCACGCATCTTTATCGGATTCAAAACTGATGGAGCAGGAAAAGAAGTTATCTGAACTTTCTGCATCCAACAATCCGGCGTGCGCATACTTTGTTTAATTATCTGATCAACATTTTAGCATAATTTTCCTTTTTTTTGTATACTTACCTTGGGTATGTTGACTTGACGTTTTGTTCGGTATAGTAGGTAACCGGTAATTAATCCAGTAAGATAAGGACCCATTCTGCAGTACGGCTTAATGTAGACTTTGTCAAAATAATCCACCATCGCTGGGTTTCTGCCATAGAATATATATATATATATATATATATATATATATATATATATATATATATATATATATATATTACTTCAGTCTGTGATAGTTATAATTATATGTCATTTCTCTAGTTGTCAATTTTGTGAATATTGTACACTTAGACACTGTGTGAGAAGAGTCCATGGCTCAATATTTAAAGGAAAAGGATATTATTATTATCATTATTATTATTATTATTATTATTATTATTTTTATTATATTACGTGTAGGCCGTACAAATGTAACAAAAGAAAAGAGTGAAGTCAACAAGCTTTGTACATTTTAACAAAATAATTTATTTCCCAAGAAAACAAGGTAAAAGTATGAAATAGGACTTACGGTTCGTCAATATAATCCAAATATTAATCCTAGAATTGAAAAATATAAGTCTTATCACTAAACAGTTCTAATTGAATCCAGGTTCGAATCTCGATGAAGTTCGAATATGGAAGGCGATGACGTCAGATGAGGTCGTTGTACTGATGGCAACAGTTCCTCGTTGAAACATAATTTATAATGTTCTGTTTAGAATTCCAGAATAAATTTCAACTGAATCTCTTTTGTCCCAGAAATTTTATAAAAAAGAGCACTTGTGTTGTTTTCTAGAGAATTTAAATTATTAAATCCCAAAAAGTAGATGAACTTCAGAACAAGCTGGCAACAACAATAAAAACCTCTTGAGCCCTCAAGGTTTAAAATACGACTGAATCAGAAAACACTGAGACTTAGAATTAAACCCAACTAAAACGTCATTTTGACACTCGTGATGGGTCACATGATCACTTACTTTGTCCGAACAGCGCAGTAAAAATATGTCAATTATCACGTAGGCAAGAATAGCCCTATCTAAGAATCAGATTCCCACGCTGGAAATGAATTTAAAAATGAAACTGTTTACAACAGACGAACACGTGGGTTGAACATGACCTTGTTATTTACCAATCATTTTCGCTTAGTGTTTACAAAACGTCTCAACCAAGGTGAGCTAAAAATACTGATAATGTAATACCTTTCAAGTTCAAATCAGGTCAAAACAGAGAATTGATTTTTCGAAAATAGTCAAATCCCGTAAAAATTATCATTACAATAAAATGTAATGAAACAAAAATAAAATAAAAAAGAATTTAAGACTAACACTCAAGTAATTAAATTGCATATACGTAACTGTTATCCTTTATCCTCTCCCATTAGATCTTGGCAGAGATCATGTTACACAGTTAAATGAATATACTTCATAATCATGGATCGAGCGACTATTGGTCTGATATGATCTATTCCAATATAATCGTCAAAGAAAAGAATAAGAGCAAAAATAGCCGTAAATACAAAACATATTTGATTTTAACAAATCGTCAGTAAGCAATTATCACATTGTTTATCTCGGTAATTTATTATTCTATCGTTCGCACTAATTTTGTAACGCTCAAAAACCATACATTGAATTTATTTACCTCATATATGATATGACCTGTGACATTTATCGGCCTTTTAAATACCTAAATTATGGATATAATCAATAAATTTGGTATCTGTTTGCAAAGCTTTCATTTTGTTGAAGAGGAATTCTTGTGCATTCAGTATTAACTTGTTTGGTATGTAGCTAATATTTCCTATATATGAATCTTGTATTTTCCAATACATCAGTATACATCCTGTTCAATGTGCATTTCCACTGTATTATCTTTGCAATGTTTCATGTAGTGCACCGAAATTTATAAACAAAACCTATCTGCTCTGTTTGTGCACAACCACCTTTTAAGAAGGACTAATGTACTTTGTTCGTATACAACCACCGCCAAAGAATAACTTATTTACTATGACTTAAGGTTTGCCTGACCTGATGCCAATAAAGACTATTTTATGATGTTACTTGTTTTAAAGCGGCAGATCGCGTGTTCGAACCATGGCCTAGGCATAACAAAGACTTATAAAACTGGTACTAACAGTTATCTCGCTCGGCGCTAGGCCAGTGTTAGGACTGGTCATCCTGGTGTCAGGATAATGTGACTGAGTGGGACATGATGCTACATGTCTACGGCGTGATGCCCCAGATATCGTTACAAGCTGCCACACTGCAGACTTCTTAGCGGTATGAAAGAAAAATGTCAAAGCAACGTTAAAAATCCAAATCATCCCCCTAACCTCCACTGTTTTAAACTCACACATTTGAGCAACGTAAGAGACTTTGTGCTTCGCTCGATGATTATAATGCCCCTGGTAAAATATTGGGTATATCAATCTTACCCGCTCATATCAGGGAAAGTGGCGCTGTAATGTTTCTGAGCAGCAATTACACCAGGTACTACTGTTGTGACGATCAGAAATATCATGGACATAATTCCACCGACTACAGGCGACCTGAAACAATCAGTATATAATTTAACGTCTTATTTCAAATCATGCAATCAAACTAAGAATTTTATATACAACATTACAAATTTATGCGATAGGTCATAATGCACCAAAGTCATGTCTCACATTCCCACAGTTGCCTTAAACCAGACATCAATAAGCATTCACGAGCAATCAACATTCTTCACGAAACCACATATATACATTACGACACAATCCATAGGGATCTCGAGACAATCCCTGGGCACAATTTGCCTACTCTCTTTTGGCCAAGTTCTTCGTTTGTTAAGGTAAGGTCGGATTATCCCCGTAATATAATTTGGGATTAATACGGTATATCATTTTAATGAACGTTGTCTTGTCCATGATCAAGATATGCAATACTTGGTTTGGCTTTGTAGTATTTATCTCTATTTTCAGCACTTGCTTTGTGGTGCAACTCCACATCAATTGCATGGTAAAAGCGCCATGCCATACATCGAGAAAACCAAGGACTGAATGACGGTTAGAACACTATCCCATACTCTGAGAAAAACAACCACCACAACTGCATGGTGGTCAGAAACACAACCCCATACACTGCGAAAAAACAACAGCAACTGAATGGTTGTAAGAAACATTGGCAGAGGAAGAACCCAGGAAGACCACGGAAGAACCATCTACAAATGGGAAGCTACCAGCAATCTTTCTCACATACCTCTTGGTGGGGCCAAGAAACTAACTAACGCAGAGTTGAGATATGTGAGTGATCTATCAAAGCAAGCGCCTTAGATCACTTAGCCACCTGCTGCCCGACTGCAAGGAAATAATGGAACTTCTCTTTGATCTGAGTGTGTATATATATATATATATATATATATATATATATATAGAGAGAGAGAGAGAGAGAGAGAGAGAGAGAGAGAGAGAGAGAGAGAGAGAGAGAGAGAGAGAGAGAGAATTTGCGGAAAGAGGTAGACAACGAATCTAAAGAAGACTAGAACGACGAAGTAGAGTAAAGAAAGAAAGAAAGTTACACTTACATAAAGAATGGAATCAGTATCAAAGGACTTAGGATATAGAACTGCATATCATTTGCAAGGTACCAACTCCATCCCATACACTGCAAAAGAAAAGAAATGCATGACATTTGCATAGTATAACCTCGATCCCAAACACGGAGAAAAGATCACATGCATTTCATTTTCAAATCCATCCCATCACTGAAAATAAACATCAATTGTTTGTAATTTGAAAGGTATCACCTTCATCCCATACACACAGGAAAGAACAACTGCGTATCATTTTCAAGGCAATAGCTCCATGCCATGCACACAAAAAATAACTGTATCATTTGCAAGGCAACAGCTCCATGTCATTCACTGATCAAGATCACATGCATATCATTTGTAACGTATGAAATCCATCGAATCCACTGGAAAAAAAATTACAGCTGCATATCATTTGCAAGATGCCAACTCCATTCCATATACTGAAAAAATAGACACAACAGCTGAATATCATTTGCATGTACCAACCCCATTCTATACACTTAAAAATACAAACAATAACTGCATATTATTTGTAAGGTACCAACGCCATCCCATACATCGAAACTGCATATTATTTGTAAGGTACCAACGCCATCCCATACATCGAAAAAGCGACAACTGCATATCATGTGCTAAATACCAACTCCACCAACACTGAAAATCTCCCGAATATATATATATATATATATATATATATATATATATATATATATATATATATATGTGTGTGTGTGTGTGTGTGTGTGTGTGTGTGTGTGTGTGTGTGTGTGTGACTTCCGACTATTTTAGTGAATTTTGCTTTTACTTTAGATATAAATAACTTTTAAATTCCTCCTTTGATGAAATGAATGAGAAACAAAGATTGTGGCAGGGCTTTGTACTGTTCCATCTTTCTTTAGATGTTTAAATATGTACACGACTACTGCCACAACCACTACCATTATCAGAACGTCTCAAAGAAGACAATGCCAAATATAATGATGTCGATGTTTGCGGTGGGAATGGAAACAACGACATCAGCTCAGTATTTACGTTTTTGTCCAAACTTAACACTCCACAACTACTTCTATAAATTTAATAAAACTAATCTCATGTTTCATTAGCAGGGAAGTTTTCGTTAAAGTGAATTTCCCCGTCCCCTGATGAGGTCAAATTTCATTCTGTAATCTCTTCAAAGTTGATAGAATGCAATACACATTTGCTATAAAATGAGTTGACATCTTTCGATTATTGTATAAGAAGACAAATAGATACTGTTCTGAAACTAGCATTGCTCCCGTTCATGTCTGTGTGTCTGTCCTTACCCTCGGTAATAATTTCGCAACTTTTGAGATCTCCCCCTTATGTCAACACATGTACATTCTCGCCATGAAAAGGCAAAGCCATTCATTAAAACAACATTACCAACATGGTTTTATCTCTGTTCTTTGGGCATTGTCCCTGGGTCAAAATGTAGAAACGGTTACTAGCCCTGCACGTACTATCACTAGGAGACAGGCCCCTGGGTCTTAACTTAGAAACAGATTTTACCACAACCCTAACGGTAGACATACACTTAGTTGATATGACCCCATTGGAAAATTACCCCATTGGAAAATTAACTTGTGCAGTCAGTACTACTTTCTGAACGTGACCTTACTTATTTGCACCCCGCTTTGGGTCTCAACCTCATTTTCAATCACGAAAAATCATTATGGACCCGTTACATAGCATTAAAAGATAAAAATGCTTTCTTTAAATGAATATATTAAACTTCATCTTTGAAAGTTGTCACAGCTGTTGATGGAAGAGGGTTACACACAAACGTACGTACGTGGTGAGCAACTTACAAAATTGTAATCTGTGCAATGTGAGGGGAGTGGGTCAGAGGGGAGTGGGTCAAAACTGGCCGATATTTTGCGTACATACTTTATTGACGTCCGCAACGACACCTAGCCCTGCACATGCTGACACTCGAAGACAGCCTCTGTGATCTTAGCATAGAAACAGTTTATAAACAAACCCTAATGGAAGACATATAACTACTTGACATGACCATGGGAAGTTTAGCTTAGGCAATCAGCATCACTGCATGAACGTGACTTTACTTATTTGTCACCCGCTTTGGATTTTAACGTGGATAACATCTATTCCCATCCTCAAACCCTATATGCACTTTCACTGCACGCAAAAATCAAGTCACTTTAGTAGCTAGTATTTACCCTTGGGTCTCTTCCTACTCCCCGGAGGCTTGCTAACCTAAAATTATTCAGACCCAAACTTATATATGTGTAATTATATATACACTAACTGAGCATGAAAAAGAACGGTGTTAGTCTGAACCCGATATTGCAAGAGATGTTTAGAGGAACCCTTGTCTTATTTCCATCGTGTTTAGTTTAACAACACAAAACAAAACCTCTAATGAAGGCGATGAGTATAAACACAGTTACAAGCAGCAACATCAGCTGATATTATACTGCTACTACTACTACTACTACTACTACTACAATATCAAGCAATAACTACAGCTGCAATATTTCTACTACTACTACTATTGTCCCGGGTTGCTGGGTGTTAATACTTCTACTACTACTACTATTGTCCCGGGTTGCTGGGTGTTAATATTTCTACTACTACTACTACTATTGTCCCGGGTTGCTGGGTGTTAATATTTCTACTACTACTACTATTGTCCCTGGTTGCTGGGTGTTCTAAGGCGCTTGGTGTACAGCTCACTCACATATGTCACTCTGTGCGCGTGGACATACTGGCTGCTATGTATAGCCTGCTATGTACCTAACAATGACGTCAAACTAATAACAACTACTACTAATACTACAATAAATAGCAACAACAAACACTGCTACTACCACAACAAGTAACAAATATTTCTGCTATACTACTACTACTGCTGCTGCTGCTGCTGTTGCTAATGCGGGGGTGGCCAAGTGGTCTAAAGCTCCTTTACCGTTCACTGCCATCTCAACTTTGTCCGCGTTGGTTTGAGTCTCATGCTCGGCCTATGTGTCTATGTTTGAAAGCTTGCCGATTGCGTCCCGTAGGTCGGTGCTTCTTCCCGGGTTTTCCCGGGTTCTTCAGTCAGTATTTATATTGGCCGCCAAGTATAGCCTATCAAATGCTCAAAAATTGAGTTAGGCCCACAGCAACAACAACTATCATCACCACAATCATCATCAATACTATTAAACAACCATTAACAACAACATTAATATCTATTAATGCTGCTTCTACAACAACAACAACAAACACAACAACAGCAACTACTCCTACTACTGGTCTTATGTATATTTAATTCATATTGTGTAATTGACCTTTGTCCATAACTGAGGGTAGAAGTTTGAGCCTACGTGCCTGATGTCATGTAGTAGGATAAACATGTTTACTAGGTCTGCGTACTAGACACAGACTTGATTCTGACATACGAATTTTCTAGAAATGAATTTCGTTTGCAATTTGCTGGAAATTGCTATTGAGATGACCCTCATCCTGGCCCTCACGTTTTGTCTTAGGTTTTATATTAGATAGAAGAAAACAGAAATTGTTTATTTCTATCTTAACACCAGTCTTTAGAGAAATAAAGTTTGGTTGTGTTTCACATAATATATGAGATTATTTATATATTTAAATTATTCATCAGAATTAAAAAGTAATTTTCACTTTAGGTCTAAATTACCACTGTGAATTCAACTAGTGGCAGTTTTTATGGTGATGCTTCAAGACAGTTAGTGCATCAACACTATTCCATGCTATTAGTACATAAGACCATTCAAAGTTGGAATGTATTCGGAACACCAATCAGAATACTATTTACTTTTTGGACCTGTGATCGAACCTTTACTACGATTTGGGATTTAATTCACAATACTGTAAATTCTTTTCTAAATACTTTGGATTCTAGGGAAAATATTTGTTGAAGTTTGCAAATCGTGTTGGCTTTTTCTCGTTTCACCTACTTATTTAATACCATAGAGTCCTAACACTACTATTACTACTATCTATTCTAATTCTTGCCATTTTGTCTGTTTTGACCAGGTTGTTAACATAGAGTAAGTTGGTCCACCAGGATTCCTTACACATCTCCCAGTCCCGATAGTTTGAAGAAAACCAGAAGGGTCCGTTGCCAAAGTACGGATAGAGAATTGAATAGAAAAAGAGGAATAACATGTAGGGCGGTGTCAGTCTGAAACGAAAAAGATAGGAACCGGACTTAAATTACAATCAATGAAGTCTGTTCTCGATTATTAATAAGTGTTGGATTCTATTTTCTAACAGATGACTGACTGCAAGTTCTTTCAACATCAATATAGGGCATGTAACTTTCGTATGAATAGAAAAAACTGACAGCAAATATACATAAGTACATACTACTATTACTACTAATAATAATAATCTTAAAATAATAATAATAATAATAATAATAATAATAATAATATGATAATGATGATGAAGATGAAGTAGATGATGACGATGATGATGAATGTACAAAACATATAAAAAGAAAACTATGAAGTAAATTCAACATAAAAACTTTCACTGAAAGTATTTTTTTTTTTTTTAAATGGTAAACATATAAAGATTTAATCAGAATAAAAATATTAGTTGCAGCCGGGCTTTATGATCAATTATCACTAAATTAATTAATGGCTAATGATTGTGTTCTACAAAATATATTTCACTGAAAGTGAGCAACTCTCGAGATAAATGTGTCAATCGGAACAGAGCTAGTTATACTCTTGTTTGGGGTTTCTTACCTCCAAAATCTATGGAAGTAGTACATGATCCAGTTAAATTTCTTGACGCTGCCGACTTTCCGCATTTCTCGCAAGCTGAGATACGCCACAAGGAGACCACTGCATACAAATTAAATTTGTTAAAGCCGTAATGCTTTGGTTTCAAAGTAGTCAGGTACTTAAATTTTAGACAATAAAAAAAAATACCAAACATTCACGAAACGTTTGCATACGTAACATAATAATCATTCAAGTGCCGATAAACACCAGAAAAGAAACGAAACAGGCTGGTTTCCTTGCTAGTGTTCATATAAAGCAACGATATCTACATATTATTTGCATATTGGATTTCCCACTGCACTGGAAAGTTATTCCATCGAATCAAAACAACATTATAATTTTGCATTCTGAATATAATATTATAATTTTGCATTCTGGATCAACTGTCACCTTTCTGAACATCCATCTGATAAATGACGCTTAAATTCTTATAGATCATGTAGTAAGAACGATTTTTCATGACCAATTTCAGTTAACAATCACAGCTCACAACTAGCTGACAGGGATGAAATTTACCATAGGGGCAGAGTTTGGGTTTGGTCACCACATTAATCGCCTCTTTATTGTTAGTTACATATTCTACCTGAATTAAACAGCGCTTAGATGCAGTGGCAGTGTTTTCCCAAATTATAAACTTACTGGGTTGTTGTATGCCTCATTACATTGAATTTCGAAAATATTTTTTCTACAATCTTGCAACAAATTCGCTCTTCTTGTTTAATCTGAGAAGTTTCCTGTATGTGCTCTTATGACTGAGCCTGCCGTGAAGTGTATGCGTGTATTATCTTTTCTTCACATAAACTGTAGCATTAATCATACTTTATGATCAACGACGCTCTTAAACTGCCGTAATTTTTGTATGTGCCAGGTAGGTGTGGACAGGTTCCCTCCCCTGCACCATCTATTTCAAAGTTTATCACCGAAATGCAGCTCCCACCCATCTTTGTCGCAACAAGATTGTACTTTCCCTTACAATGTCTGTGACATATTTCCAGACCGCTCCGGTGGTCTAGTGGTTAGAGGGTATGCCTCGGCCGAGTCATACCAAAGACTTATAAAAATCGTACTAACAGCTGCCTCGCTAGGCGCTCAGCATTAAGAGAGGTTAGTGTTAAGACTGGTCGGCCTGGTGTAAGCATAATGTGACTGGGTGGGACATCATGCTACATGTCTGCGGCATGATGCCATAGTGCTAGACATCACTACAAACTGAAACAATGCCGACATCGTAGCGATATGACTGAAAAATGTTTAAAGCTACGTTAAAAATCAAAATCACACACACACACACACACACACACACACACACACACACACACATCCTTCCCTGCATTTGCCGGATATGTTAATCCTTATTATGAGAGATATTGAAATAAGTGTGTCACTAATTAAAATAACATCTTAATCCTCCTCTAAATTTTGTCAGTTTTGATAATGTCATATTAATGTATCAAGTGATTTCAGGTTCAATGTGTGCATGCAGTATCAGTTTTGTACGGCTTGAATTTTAATCTGCATTTTTTTATATTGTTTGCATTATTTATTTGCAACAGGAGGCGTCAGTGTCAGTTGGCAGCCTGGACAGAGGCACTTTTGGCCTATGGTTTCAGAGCCCTACATTCATCAATTTCCCACGTGACAAGTGATGCAAAGCAAAATGAACCTCTTTGCTGCCTTAAACACCTCTTGATATATGATTAAAGATAAAGCTATAATGAAGGACATTTCAGGCTTCAAAATATCATCTTTGTACCAGAAATTGATGAAAACAATAATTTGGGTAATGTGATGCCTCTTATTACACAATGCCAATAACAATTTCATGCATGCATATGTGTATGGTAGACATATAGATAGGTAAACATGAGATCAACCATTAAAATGTCTGTGTTCACTCCGTTTTCTATATCTGTAATGTATAAACATGGAAAACATGTCTTGAAATGTAATATTCATTCTTATTGTCTGTCGGCATCACATTAAGTCTTGGTCATTGTCATTTTAAGTGCTTAGAAATCCGCCTATATATATATATATATATATATATATATATATATATTAGCATACTTAGTGTCCAAGGTAGTCAATACATGGTGTCCAAGAAAGTAAATACTTGGCGTCAAAGGTAGTCAATACTTGGTACCAAAGGTAGTCAATACTTGGTGTCCAAAGTATTCATTACATGGTGTCAAAGGTAGTCAATACACAGAAATGTACAAAAGTGATCCTCTGTAGAGATGTCAGATAACTAATTAATTTACAGCTAAAGAACCAGTGTATTTGAAGGGGATATCAAAATGAGAGCACTAAATATTCTGAGATGCACCGATTGACTGGTATATGAATTTAATTTTCATCCATTTTACATTTCATAAACTTCAATCTATACAACATAGTTAACAGTATCATATGTGCTTTTATTCTGATATTTAATTTCCTTATGACAAAATATCTTACGGAATCTAGGCACGAGGCTATCTCATTGGGTGCAGGCCAGGAAGCCCCCCCCCCCCCCGAATCCTGCTCAGTTTCACAGGCTCAAAAAAATGTTCTGAAACAACTATTTCTCATGGCTGAAGCAATTCGCAAACTCTAATGAATAAAGCATCGGCGATTTCTGCGCAAATCCAGTGAAGAAATAGCTTACGTATTTAAATGTTTTAGCACCAAGTTTTATTGGAAATGATATAATAGTCTGATATATCAGTCCGCCTCTGTGTGTGTGTATATATATATATATATATATATATATATATATATATATATATATATATATAGATATATATATATATATATATATATATATATAGACACACACACGAGTGCATATATCACCGATTGAGTAGCATCATTTTTTGGTGCTGTGTGCTTAGTTGTGAAGGAATATGGCTCGTTTGTGCAGGCAAGACGATGAATGCCGTTTACTCGCGGACCTAGGGTTCGAATCTCCGTAGAGTACGAACAAAAAATTATCTAGCCTGTATCATAGTATTATTTGTATTAATATATTAATTCTGCCTACTATTATGAAGCATTCTTCTATAGAATTCAGGGATAGCACTTTCCGTTCTGTCTGGTGTATATTTATAATTCTCTCTCTCTCTCTCTCTCTCTCTCTCTCTCTCTCTCTCTCTCTCTCTCTCTATATATATATATATATATATATATATATATATATATATATATACTCCGCAGTGTTTTGAGGCATTTACATTTGATTGCAAAGAATAGTTTACAAATATACGTCACTCACAAATATGGATTTTATGGATACTATTGGATTTTATGGATACTAATGGATTTTATGGATATCACTGGATTATGGATATTATTTGAGTTTATGGATACAAATGAATTTTTTGATACCAATAGATTGTATGGATACTAGTGGATTTATTGATGATAATGGATTTTATGGATACCAATGGATTTTATGGATACTAATGGATAATATTATATCTCTCTCTTGCCTCCCCCGTCTCTATTTCATTTGTCACTTACCTGAGCGCGAAGAATGTGTCCACTGACACTGTCGCGTTTGATATGGCCATAAATGTCCACTCCTTGTATGCTTTTAATAAAAATGGCCCCGCGTTTGCTGCCAAAATAAATGATTAACAAAAATTAATGCACTGAAAGAAGGAAAGGAATATTAGTAGTAGAGAGGGTAAGTTTTACCTTCATCAAATGCAGAAATATTTACTTGTTTCCCAGTTCTCTTTAGATTAGTAGACTCGTCAGGAATTGTTCAATCGTCCTTCTATATTTTTCATGAATAAATAAATCAAAGAACTTACAAATCTACACATCACTCAACAACCATACAATTTGATCCCATACAATTCACTAGTAGCTAAATATCTATGTAGATTAAGAAATATATACATAAAATAAATACATCAAGGAATATCATGCCAAGGTTAACGGATGATTACATTATAAAAAAACAAACATTGAATTTGCTAACAGATAAAATAAAACAGAAAAGAAAACTATAAAACTTTAGAAATATAACTCGCTTTCTGATTTGTCCAACATGAACTATATATCTGGATATATTGTCAGAACGTTTGATGTGATTGTGACGTTATGGTTCTCTCTTTGATACGAAAAATTACATTATCTTAGAAATTTTCAAAACCGATTTGTAACGTGTGTCAGAGTGGTGTTATTATTTTTGTGTTTGAAGATCTGGGGACGTATATAATGGAATTTTTGTGGTAAAGATCCATTTTAATGGCTACGCTTCACACACGCTTATGACAATAAGGTTGCCATTTAGGTTTTGAAAGAAACAACAATAAAATGAGTGCAAACCTTGAAAGAAATAGGCAAACGTCAACGTATGCCCAAGTATGACCCAGGACATGCTGAGGAAACGGATCCCATTCACTGCAGTAAGACTTTCCGAAGTCTGCTGAGTGCTCAGAAGCTTTCTGCCGTTTGTATATATGGAAAATGAAAGTAAGAGCTTTCCGATGATTCCTGCATGTAGAAAGACCAGAAACATCAATGAAATAATACCTAAAGCTAACTTTTCGAAGGCTAGGAAACTCATTGTCTGCCCCGTTAAATATTTTACGTTCCCTTTAAAAACGCAAGATAGAAGAGATCTTCTGGTATTCAGGGTCTTGAAGGGCATTACATGATCCCTTATTGTACACATTTTGTCAACCAGATATGTACACTATTACACATTATCAGAGATAACGGCCATATCTAGATCTGAAAATGATGCTAATGTGTAATTTATCTAATGTAACTAACAACATAGTGGCAAACTATTAACTGAAAGTAGATTTTATTTCTTCCAAAATTTAGACATTTTGCTCTTTGTCAAAACAATAGCTCTTTTTCAGTGACTTTACTCCGCCTATATCAGTCGTACAATAATAAACATTTAATCTCTAAATCTCTTCTATTTTAAGAAAAATGGATTATATTTTTCTCATCCATTTTAATACTTTTTAATTTGTAATCCCATTTTGACTTAGGGCAAAATAAGACACCTCTTATGTTTTTTGTTAAGATAACCAGATGTAATCAGTCATAAAATTAGATCAAATGTATCAGAATGAAAGTGAAAAATTTGTTTGTGCATCGTAAAAATCTAGATATTATGTAAGATTTTAATTTATAATAGAAATTAAAGCCTATTTCTTTAATTACAATAATAATCAAGCACAATTATCATTTCATCAACTACTACTATTACTGTGTGACTACTATTACAGCTACTACTATAACCGTGTGACTACTATTACAGCTACTACTATAACCGTGTTACTACTGTTACAGCTATTATATTACTGTGTTACTACTATTACAGCTACTACTATTGCTGTGCTACTGCTATTACAGCAATTACTATTGATGTGTTACTACTATTACTATTACTGTGTTACTACTATTACAGCTACTACTATTGCTGTGTTGCAACTAGTACAGCTACTATTAATATTACTGCGGTACTACTATTACGACTATTACTAGTATTAATGTATTACTAGCATTACAATAACTACTACTATTACTGTGTTACAACTATTACAATTAATACTACCATTACTGTGTTACAAATATAACAATAACTACCATTATTACTGTGATATATCTATTACAATAACTACTAGTAATATTGTGTTACTGCTACAACCACTACTACTACTGTTACAGTGTTAGTAGTATTATAACTACTACTGTCATTACTATGCTACTACTATTACAGCTACTAATATTGTCTCTTTTTGAACTACTGTAAAACAACAATTAGCGATATAATAATAAAAGTACTCAATCATACTCTACTAGGCTCGAAATAATGTTACTAATTTGAAACTTTCTACGACATGTGAAGTATTGCAATTACCTTCATTACCACTATATGGTATAATAAATAAATAAATAAATAAATAAATAAATAAACAAATAACATAAAAAATGAACAACAATACATAACAAACCAGGTTCTCCTTTCTCACATTGTTCCGCCTTCATATCGTACTTATTCGAGGAGGGCTTGTCCAGAGTTGTTTCGGAGTTAGATGGTGGATTAGTGAAGCCATTCATGCGCTGTTCTGGTGGCGGAGCCACGAAATCCATTTCAGTAACCTGAGACATTTTGGTTTTCTTAGTCACGTGCTGTCTGATGACATCATACATCGTAGCCAAAAGTATAATAGTACCAAGAACTGAGACCACCGCTCTAGAAAATAAGGATATATATATATATATATATATATATACCACATACATTAAAAAATAACATGCATTTAAAGTGTTGGTATAAAGCAATTTGATATACCAATAGTATTGGTATATCAAATTGTGATCCGCCCATGGTGCAATAATACGCATATATAAACATTCTCGCGAGCCTCTGCAGTTGATTCTAGATCAATGATCAATTTCCGCACAGTAGTCACTATTGACGTATGAAAATAACGATGAAAAGTATTA
>JAECUM010026298.1:0-27213 GCA_016617855.1 Megalonaias nervosa
ATATATATATATATATATATATATATATAATTGAATACCTTATTACTTCCACCACGTGAACTTTCCATGTTCAGTACGTGGCTTTATATCATTAGGTCAGTAGGGAGAAGACGTGTTTGATTATTTCTAAGTATGCGACTCTCGAAAAAGATTATAGCCCATACCTGGATTGTTTTACTTTGGGGATCTCCACAATGTGTGCATACCAATATGAGTAAGAAATCTGTTTTTAAAACTACGAGATCATTTAAGTATGTTGGACATTTCTTGATTAGAGTTTTGAATGGTTCAAGTGCCATCTTATTTATCCTTCGGACGTGAAAAGTTGATTCTTTTGCCAAAATACTTGATTGTGCTAAGTTGGATATAGTTCTAAAACTCCATGTGTCTGTCTCATTTTTTTTTTTTTTTTTTTTTTTTTTTTTTTTTTTTTTTTTTGCTTGCTTGTGTATTTTAACAGCATTTTTAACATAATTGTGGCTATATTAACTAGAGAAATTGGAGGGAAGTGCCTTTCGTCAAGTACGCTCAGGCAAGCGACTCGTCCATGATCATCCAAAACTTAAATTTTTTAAACTAAATCTCAGGAGTGAAGACTGTTAGATTAAGGATTGTGATGTTACGTGGGATTTTAAGAGAACTATAAGTTTTGATGAGATTTTTAAATATCCAGTGATCAAGTGTCCTTCAAACACTTATGTGACAGAAAAATTATATTATGACGCGAAAGTTAAAATCAAAAGCAAGATTGCGTACAATTTTAAGTCACTGCAATTAAGATGGACTTTTTGGCCCAAACATTCTAAATTAAGATAGTTACAGAGAAAAGGGATTACGAAAATCATCTGAAGAGAGCAAAGTTTGACCACGATTGTGATAAGAGCTGAAACATTGGAAAACGCCGAGAAGCTGATTGACTACTCTAGTTACACACAGAAAGATATTAAGGAAAAGGTCATGCTATTAAATGAGGACATAAAAAAGATGCTACTGTTAGTAAGTTCGCCTCATTTGCAACAACTACATAGGGTACATGAAAAACAAGTGTGAATTTGACAAGGACAGTCATTATTTATTCTTATCAATGTTTAATTTGAAATATAATCACTGTAAGTTTGTAATGTTTCAGTGCGATAGTTAACTGAATCAATGGCATTATCACGTTCTAGCTAAATCAAATGGCTTTCAGTTTTCAATCCATCACCGTTAGAATCCATTCTCATAGGGACATTTTTAGGAAGCTGCAGAAAATGAAGTAAATGTGCTGAAGCAGATAATATAAATTCAGTTCATGACATTATCTTGTATGAGATTATTTTAGAATGGAGTTTCAAACTAAATCAGTCTGGCATCATTATCCTTGAAACAAGTTTTAGCTATCACAAAATTAAGACCAGCAACATTAACAGATATTTTGAATCATAGAGATGTCCGGTAATTGTTAACCGACAAAGGAAAAAATAGTTACAATTTACAAGTTTAATTTTAAAATTGTGTCTCACCACTACGAAGAAACAATTCTGCGACTGAATCAGTTTTTTCTTTTCAGTGAGAAACAAGAAAGACAATGTTTACATTTAATAATAATAAAAATAATAATAATAATAATAATAATAATAATAATAATAATAATAATTATAGGTTACTGCATTTGTATTGGAAGATATGAACCAGTTTTTCGGATGGAAATACTGCAGTATATCCATCCGACAAAACGAGTTCATATTTTCCCATACAAATGCAGTAACCTTTTTATTATAGGCTCATTTTCTTATTCTACCTAAGGCTTAATTATATAAACAAAGATACACTACAAGAAACAAAGTAACTGAATGTATGCCGCATTCCAAACTAAATACCCTAGCGCAGATTCATCATTACACACCAACAACATTATTAATGCGCACATAACTACGCCCAGATACATTTGAACTTAATCGCGCGCTAGACATAACTTTCGAAAGAAAATGGCATTTTGGTGTACTTAAAATTGAAATTTGGAGTTATATTGTGAATAAATGAGCATTACAACAACTTTTCCATTTGATCTGGAATGAATAGATTTTGGTATTTTTGTCGATTCTACGAAATTTCGTGATTATGGACTGGATTTATCTGTGCCAATTGTACATGAAGTACATCTGATTTCAGCAACTTGTTGACATCTGCAAGTGTGTTTCTGTTCTGTCATTGAATGTTTGAAATCATAATGTGTCACAAATATGAAGTCTTTCAATTGCAATTATCAAAAAGACGCTGTGGAATATAATGTTTATTTCATTTTGAGTGCAGTAAGGAGGATGTAATTGCACTGGAATATAGTCGAAATTATAGTACACTTTCGAAATGTGTAATCAAGCTTGATAATCCATGACATGGCTCATGTAATTCGGATTTGCAGAACTAAGAAAGTACATTTTGAGGAAATTCAGGACGTAAAACTGTAAGTATATTTTTTTCCATTCTTATTACCAGCTAAAGAAGACAGTTTATGCCTTGTCACTTGCATGTTATTTGTAATGACCCTGTCTGGCGTTTATAGCTAGCCTAAATCCGAAACATTGTATCAAAGAAGTTAACGCGGAATGTGGCAAAGCAGTTGGTATGTGGCAGTCCACGAAACATCTGCTTTAGTTCATTCAGAAACAAATTTAATCAGCCAAAACGTAAAGCGTCTACTATGTGAGTGTACATGATTTGTTTACAAAGTAGTTCCTAATACACTACTGGGCACATGTGAGTGCAATATGAAGTGCACGTGAGTCTCACGTGAGTGCAGTATGGTAAAATATTGCACGATTCTGACAATGTAAAGTTAACGGAGAAAAAATGAGCATATAATAATAATAATAATAATAAGAAGAAGAAGAAGAGGAGTAATAATAACGTGGATTTAGTACAACTCCTAATCTTTAGAAGCTCTAAGCGCTTTGCGGTATTAGCTAACACATAAACACATATACCATGACAAGATTACTAAAACAAACACCATGAAATTACAAAACAAAGGTTATTCTGACAATAGTTAAGGAAGTAAGCATTATTAAGTCTTTAAGTTTATTTTTGTAGTCGACATAAGTGCGTTTTTAGAGCACTCGTTTCATGTAGCTCTAAAATAGTAGAACTTGGGTGCACTAGCTGTTTCACTACCTTAATATAGTATGTCTAACTTGTAGTATTTAGGTACTAGCTTTTTCACTACCTAAATACAGTATGGCAAATTAGGTAGGTTTTAGGTCCTAGCTTTTTCACTACTTAAATGCAGTATGGCTAAGTAGGTTTGTTTTAGGTACTAGCTTGTTCACTACCTAAATACAGTATGGCTAAGTCGGTAAGCTTTAGGTCCTAGCTTTTTCACTACCTAAATACAGCATGGCTAAGTAGGTAGGTTTTAGGTCCTAGCTTTTTCACTACCTCAATACAGCATGGCAAGGCAGTGCCCTTATTGTCCTGCCACGTCAAGATACATTTATAATTTGTCATGTGAAACCAAACACCCTAACAGCATATATGAATCGAAATTACTGCGAAAACGTTTGCCTGCTATTACTGATGAAAATATATCGGCATCCGTCCGTGTTCGGGAGACGATGGTGTAACTTCCAGTTGGGTGTCCTATCTGCACCTTTGCGAGTGGCAGAAGAGTCCGACCCTAGAGTGACAGTCTCTGTTGCACTTGCTGCAGGTGAACGTCAATGCTTGTTGAGGCTGTTGTTGTTTCGCCTTCCTCCTGGCCTTCTTTGCAGCGAGGTTTGTGTTTCTCGCTTCCTCGGCTTTCTGAACGCCCTGTCTGACAGCAAGGCGCCAGGAGGAGCGATCGTCAGCACAGCTCTCCCAGTCGTTGACGTTGATGTTGGCCGTCTTCGTGTCCTCCTTGCAGACATCATTGTAACGCAGACGTGGTCGTCCAGTCATTCGTGCGCCTTCTGCTAGCTCGCGGTATAGCAGGTCCTTGGGAATGCGGCCTGGGTCCATTCTCTTGACGTGGCCGAGCCAGCGAGGGCGCCTCTCGCTGAGAATGGAGAACATGCTGTTCATGCTTGCGCGTTCCAGAACCTCTGTGTTGAGTACTTTGTCCTGCCACTGGATGCGCAGAATGCGACGCAGACATCTCAGGTGGAAGCTGTTGAGTTTCCTCTCTTGGCTCACAGAGGTGGTCCATGCCTCGCTACTTTAGAGGAGTGTGTTGAGTACGCAGGCCTGGTCTTCTCAGTGAGGTTGGGGTTGTTCCAGACCCTCTGGTTCAGTCTGGCCATAACTGCTGTTGCTTTGGCAATCCTGCCGTTCACCTCAGCATCAATGGAGAGCGAACTGGAGATGGTGGACCCGAGGTATGTGAAGTTCTCAACAACTTCCAGGTTGTACCCATCGACGGCAATGGTGGGAGGGGAGTCTGCGTCCTGCGCCATGACGTTCGTCTTCTTCAGACTGATGGTCAGTCCAAACTCCTTGCAGGCGTGGAAGAGGCGACATATCAGCTGCTGCAGTCCATCTTCCGTGTGTGATGTCAAGGCTGCATCGTCGACGAAGAGCAATTCACGGATGAGAACCTCTGTGACTTTACTCTTAGCACGGAGACGGGCGATGTTGAACAGCTTTCCGTCAGCCATGGTGTGGATGTACACTCCCTTGCTGCAGTCCTTGAAGGCGTACTGGAGGAGCATGGAGAAGAAGATGGCAAATAGCGTTGGCGCAAGGACGCAACCTTGTTTCACTCTGCTGCTGACTGGGGAGGCCTCCGATGTTGCACCGTTGAAGCACACTGTGCTGTGCATGTTCTCGTGGAACGACGTGGCGACAGCGAGCAGCCGTGTGAGGCAGCCAATCTTCTGCAGGAGCCTGAAGCACTCCGGCTGACCAAATCAAACGCCTTCGTTAGGTCTATGAAGGCGATGTAGAGGGGCATCTGCTGCTTACGACACTTCTTCTGCAGCTGGCGTAGTGAGAAGATCATGTCTACAGTTGACCGGCCGGCTTGGAAGCCACACTGGGACTCTGGGTAGACGTGGGAGGCTAGGGTCTGCAAGCGCACCAGGGCGACACGGGCGAATGCCTTTCCGACGATGCTGAGGAGGGAGATGCCCCGGTAGTTGTTGCAGTCGCTGCAGTCTCCTTTTTTCTTGTACAAAGTGACGATGTTGGCGTCTCGCATGTCCTAGGGGATATGTCCATGTTCCCAGCAGAGGCAGAGGAGTTCGTGCAGGGACTGGAGCAGTGCTGATTTCCCGCTCTTGAGGACTTCAGGTGGGATGCCGTCGCTCCCAGGGGCCTTCCCACAAGCGAGACAGTCGATGGCTTTTCTGAGCTCTTCCAGGGTGGGCGGTGTGTCTAGTTCCTCCATGACTGGCAGGTCTGGGATGGCGTCCAGGGCGGTGTCGGTGACGACGTTTTGGGTTTCATACAGCTCGAGATAGTGCTCAACCCAGCGCTGCAGCTGTTTCCCCTGGTCTGTGATGACTTTGCCCGTCTTGGACTTGAGGGGGCGGTCTTGGAGGTGGGGGGCCTGTCGCATTCTTGATGCTCTCGCACATGCCTCTTCCATCCCCGGTGTCGGCAGCTGTCTGTATACCGGTGCAGAGGTTCAGCCAGTAGGTCTTGGCGCAGCGGCGAGCGGTCTGCTGGGCGTTGTTTCTGGCAGTCCTGAGGGCATGTAGTGTACTAGGGCAAGGCGCAGCCTTGTAAGCCAGGAGGGCTTTCCTCTTCGCCTCAGACACGCTCCATCCCCTCCCAGTTGGCCTCATACCAGTCGAGATTTTTGCGCTCCTTCTTCCCGTAGGCAGTGATGGCTGAATTGTACACAGCGTCACGAAGGTGGGACCAATTGGAGTTGATGGTGTCATCAGGTGTCTCTTTGGTGAGCTGCTGTGTCTTCTCTGGGTGCACAGCCGATGTTGATGCGTGGGCGATCCTTCTTCTTGGCGTGGTGCAGCTTCTTGGGTATTATTCGCACCTTGCTTGCCACGAGGGAGTGGTCCGTGTCGCAGTCGGCACTGTGATAGCTGCGGGTGAGAAGGACACTGGCCGGTTCCGCACACTTGATGATGACGAGGTCTAGCTGGTGCCAGTGGCGGGAACGTGGGTGTCTTCATGAAACCTGGTGGATCTCCTTGCACTTGAAGAAGGTGTTGGTCACACAGAAGCTGTGGGAGCAGCACATCTCTAGCAGTCGCTGACCGTTCTCGCTGATCTTGCCCCTTCCGTGAGAGCCGAGACAGGTGGACCAGGCCTCGTGATCAGCTCCCACTCTAGCATTGAAGTCTCCTAGTAGGTAGAGGCCTTCAGTGCTGGGGATACTGGATATTGCTTGATCCAGAGCCTCGAAGAACTTGTCTTTCTCCTCGTGGGTAGAGCAGAGGGTTGGGGAGTACACGCTGAAGATGTTGGCTGGGCCTGAGGATGTTGACAGCCGGAGGTAAAGGATCCTTTCAGTGCCTGATGACGGAGGCTCAATGAAGGCGACGAGTGTGTTCTTTACAGCGAAGCCGACACCGTGCTGCCTAGGTTCGTCCGAGGACTTCCCTTGCCAAAAGAAGGTGTAGTTTTCTTCCCTGATGTTGCCGCTGTCGGCCAGTCGGGTCTCCTGAAGGCAGGCAATGTCGACGTTCAGTCGGGAGAGTTCTCTGTCAATGACGGCAGTCTTCCGTGCGTCGTCGATCTGCTGAAGGTCAGCGGTGAGTCCAGGACACATGGTCCTGATGTTCCAACTTTCGAAACAAAGAGCTGGAGTCTTCTTATTTCTTCTTTGAGTCTTGCCTGGTGCGAAGTTTGTGGTTCTCTAAGCTCCACGCACCCAGTGAAGCAGGCAGGCCATGGCGGGGCAGCACCTTACTGACTAGGGGCTGCCCAGCTTGAGGCGGGTGGTAGCTGTCCAATGAGGCATGGTGGTCTCTCTCACCGTCGGAAGCAACCCCTGGCGCCAAGCTCTACGCCAATCGAGCTATGACTTAGAACCCTTAAACTGCTGCTTCCCGTGTTGTGCCGACGCCTTACGACGACGCTGGAGTGTCCTCTCCAGTGGAGCTACGAAGCCTGGGCAGGGTGGTATGGAGAATCATCTGTTGCCCATGCAGCAGATCCCCCCTCTCCACGCAGCTGGTGGACCCAAGGGAACGACGAATGCCGATACAGCTTGGAACCAACGGCGTCGCAGGAGTTGCCGGAATGACGTTGAAGTCAATGTCAGACCGCCTTAGGGACTCCGTCTCCGGATTTTCTGTCAGCGGAGGTTTGGGATCGCCAGTGGTCCGCCTTCACCCCTTCTCCTGTTAGTGGAAACATGGTCCGCCGGACATAGAGGCTAAGCCACTCGCGAAGGCCAGGAGCTGGATTTTAGTTGACAGAGGCTATCAGAGACGCAAGCCGTATGGAGCATTTCTGGAGGAGTGGGACGCTTGTCTCCCACTCCCACCACGGCAATGTCAACCTTGAACCACACTGATGAAAATAATCTAAAACAAATTCAACAACTTGTGATGTAGTCTGTTGCAGAAGAAAGTTAGCCAAAATAGACCATCAAATTACATCAGGAAAGACATACAGTTTGCTTTCAAAGGAATTAAAGATCAAAACAAAAAATAAATTAGACAGTCTACAAAGATAGAAGAAAGTGTGATTGAGCTAACTGTCAAAGTGAATAAGCCGAAGAACACTTTGTAAGAAATTGAGAATATGAAGAGAATGGAACAGAAGAAACAAGAAAAGAACGGGTATTATTTGGTTGACATTAAGGAGTCAATTTACTCAGCTTGATAGGTCTACGCTATATACTTTTCAGTTTTCAGTGAAAGTGAAAGCATGAAGAAAACACGAAGCTGCTGCATAGCATGAAAAGGAGAATACTATAAAAAGTGCATAAAATCTTCTATGCGTTCCAGAGATGCTTTAATTCAATAGCTAGATGAGTGTTTCATATCTTTCCAGTGCCTGTTGTAGCATTTTTTGGTGTACTCACATCTTTTAACCACCTGATAAAAACTTTACTATATATTTTAATTCATGTTGCACTTTACATAAGATTTTAGTCTACAACAGCATAAGAAAGCATTGTACAATTTATCTTCAATGGTCGTATAAATTACAGTCAAATTGCTTAGTCTTGCTCCCTGATTCATCAAGCATAGAAATCTTCATCTTTGGTTTCTTTAATTTGCAATAATTTCAATACATATTTCACGATAATATGATTGCTGTAAAGACTGTGTTGTGCGTGTATGTGTGTAAAATGATAGAGTATTTGTATTTGCATGGAAAATACATCATATCAATAAAAATAATATATGAAGAACTAAAAAAATGTATTTGTATTTTATATTACTCGTTCACGTTTCATGTCCATACTTTGTATGTGTCCATTATGACAATGTTTCCCTCTAAGAAGGTGTCCGTCGTGGATATTTAGTGTTTGCGACGATATTTTCAAACATCGGTGTTAGATCTTTCTTATCAAACGAAGAGCTGGCAAACCGTCACAGAGTTGGATAGTATTTACTAATGTGCTTGCATAGGAAACGAGGTTGTTTAAACCAGTTTGAACCAAATGACTGTGTTAGCTCGTTATGATATTTACTACTAAAATGGCCCCCTTGCTCTGCTCCACGGAACATGTATACATATATTCTGGACTAAGAAAATTTGTAAATTTGTGATTCAGGTGCGCCTCTTTTGACGATTGCTACAGCAGCTGGTGGCAGGGATCATCGGATGCAGAGTTGTGTCAAACTTACATACCAGACAGGAGCCTGACTGCCAACTTCCAGTGTTCCTTCTGTTGCATCGAGAACAAGTGCAACGAGGATATCAAACCTCCGAAGGCAACATTGTATCAGGATACTGATTAAATGTTTTCTGGAGGGATTTTAATTGATTATATTGATTATTGTGTTCTCAGTAAGGAAAATGTTCAAAATCTGAATAATTATATTTACAATCTTCATCCACAGTATTACTTTGTTTTTATTAACTTTCGTTATTAAACTGGACACTTGGTCCAATAAATAGAACACTGGTAAAGAAAAATGGAGGTACTACATATAGTTATTTGACATGGCTGAACTAATACTGAAGCAAACGTGGCTCTCATTACTTGGTAGAATCCACTCACCGCTTTCAGTTATCCACCTTTGAGACTGATAAAAATGGTACTAGCAGCTGCCTCGCTCGGAGCTCAGCATTAAGAGGTTAGTGCTAGGACTGTTCGGCCTGGTGTCAGGATAATGTGACTGGGTGGGACACCAGGCTACATGTCTGAGGTATGATGACCCAGTGCTAGACATCGCTATAAACTGTCACTATGCAGACATCGTAGCGATATGACTGAAGTTTTAAAAAATCTATGTTCAAAATCCAACACACACACACACACACACACACACACACACGCACGCACGCACGCACGCACACACACACAGTTTACCACCTTTGAATCTAGAAAGTATTCACGGTGCTACAAAGTAATAAGGTTGGTCGTTTTTCCTCAATGCCTGAGGCATTCTGTATTCACACTAATGTTTCTACGTCACAGTTATCACACCTAAGAAACTGCAATGGACTGACATAAACCGTTCTGCATTAACAGGTGACATGTGATGATGTGATGATTGTTCTTTTAGGGTTTAAAGCCATTTTTCAGCACAAGATAGGCTATACATGGCGGCCAGCATAAATGGTGGAGGAAGAACCCGGGAAAACCTCGGAAAGAACCACCGACCCACGAGAAGCTACTGGCAAGCTTTCTCACGTACACACATTGGCAGAGCCCGATACTCGAACCCACGCAGACAGAGGTGAGACGGCAATGATCCTTAACGGTGAGCGCTTTAGACCACTCGGCCACTCGGGGCCCCGATGATATGATGAAAGTAGTAATGTGTGCGAAACGGAGGACAAATGAGCCTATCAGGGAACAATGGTAAATCCTATGTTCAATTTCGCCATTGCTTAACATGCGGGGAACTCTATGGCCTCAAAACGGTAACATTGTTAAATGTGACTGACCTCAGTCGGGGTTGACTTACTAACAGTGCCGCAGTTGACCCTAATAAGTGCCACTTGGGGGACAATGGAAAATCCTGTTAAATTTCTCCATAGGGTTAACATGCGAGGGGTACTATAGCCTCAGATATGACACTTAGGCCTCAATAGGTTTAATAGGGACAGAAGGGTTTCGCTGGTCAAAGAGAAGAGTAATGGTAAAGGGTTTTACGTCTGAGTTGAAAACATGGTTATACACAACCAAACACACACACACACAACACAGAGATAAAACACACATTTTTGGCATTAGCGGAATCTCCAGGTCTTCCACAATCTTTTTACTCAGTCAGTAAGCTTCACCTTCTTTTCTTCTTCCTCAGGGATCCAGTTCTTATGACCCATTTTCCTATTTTTTTCCTGAACCTTGACCTAATTAGCATTCAGACGATGGTAGTCTTCCTGTTTTTTCTTGTTTTCCTTTTCTTTTCTCTCCTTCGCCCAGATAACCTTGATTCACCACTAACTCTTCCATGACTTTCCTCATAAGGTTCTCAGCTATTTTCTAGGCAGCTGTTCCTCTTCTCACACTGCTTATGGGCGGGCAACTCCAATCTATGCAGGCCTCTGTCTGTTCCAGAAAATAATTCATCACTGCCTTCCATTCCACCGCTTCCTTCAGTATCCCCACTCGACAGGGTTGAACTACTGAGAATGTATTCACCTTCATCACTTCCTACTCCAAGTCCCATGGCTGTTTTTAGGGCCTTGGCACACAGCGTAGGGTAACTGAATAACTCCAGTGGGCCTTTATTTTTTCTAGTAAGTACCCTACCTCCACCATCCAATCCCAAGTTTCTTGCAAATCACGTACTATGGTCATTTAGTACGTTTTGACCAGTCACTGAGGGTAACCCGAATGACAAGTGCGTCGCTTTACATGCTTATGGCACGAGCGAGAAGGAAAACATCCCTCACACAAAACATATAGCACATACAAGACCAAAACATTAAAAAAGACATATTGCTTGGAACTAAAAGAAACTCTCTCTAACATTTCTTACATACAAGCATGCTATACACCATACAAGCACACATTGGATAAGGTAAGTTATTTTGTTCTTAAAGACAAATACAAACAGATCCATACACCCAACCTGCAAAAACACACACTATCACGCAAACTTGATAAGAGAAAATCCTTTAATAGGAAAAGAAAAAGACAAACACATACATACACCAAACCTAAAGAACACATAGACACACTATTATACAAGCAAAAGAAGTAAGTGTTTATAGACACACCACTAAATCATCACATACAAACGTACATTGGAGAAGGGAAAGGGATTTTTTTTTGGTTGGGAAAGACAAAGACATACACAAAAAATACATACAAACACAAACACTTTTTTCGCAGAAAGATTAGTATATCTTTTCAAAAGATATGTTGGCTCTGGAAAAGGTAACTTTTAAGTTTGCTCTAGTGCCCACACCTCCCTGGTCGAGCTCCACACGAAGAGCGTTGACTCCATCTATCTCCAATCAGTGGATTGATGGAGGTGGGGTCTGTTGAGGGGCCTGACTTGCTTCAGAGTCCCAATCCTCCGTTTCAGGGACTCAGGGATAGGGCAGTATGGGCAGTTTGTGCCCCATGAAATATTGTTTGGGAGAAATCTCCCAAAACTACTAGCTTAGAATGTTATACGGTTTTGAGTCTATTAATCACTTTCGTGTCCTGGATGTTTGATAATTTGTGGGCCTATATGTTTCTGCTGATAAGTTTGTGTACTGTGTACAGCTTATGTGCTTTAGAACTGCTGTCCCATTCCCTTTGCAATTTCTCAATAATTGTTTGTTTGTTTTATTATGCTATATATTTCCAGGATGCTGAAGTCAAGTTGAACGGAATAAGCCCCTCAAGTTTTTGCTTCGCTTCTCTGACTGCACTTTCATTTTCAGGGATATATTTTCCAGGGAGTACAATACACTGAGGGAATCGCTGATAATGACTACTTTTTGTATGTTTGTGGATTGTATCCATTTTAGGGCTTCATTAACTGCACAGAATTACACAGTGTAAATAGAATCCAGAGTAGTATTCTCTCCCGAAATCACCACTGCTATTACAGTTGTTTGAATCAGATGTCTTTGAGCCAACTGTATAAATTTTTGTAAACCCTTTATACCTCGCATGCATTTCTGAGAGATCTTTAACCAGTATTTCCGGTGGTTGTTCCTGTTTGGTCCCGTATGTAAGTGCATTTAGATTTGTTTTAGGGGTTTTGCATATCCATGGGGCAGGGGCAGGGAATTGTATCTGGTCTGCCTGATTATTTACGATCCCTAGGCGCTTTGATAGTTCATGAATCTTTTTCCTACCTGGTGTGTTCGGGACCAAATTACGGCTCAAAGATTTGTTGCATTTCTATTACAGGCGTAGTAGGGTGCGAAATATCATGAATTGATATACTGGTCGCGTACCTAAGGAGAAGTTTCCCTCCTCTTTCTTAGATATAATTGCAGTTCCCCTACTAAGACTTGTAGCTCTTCCCTGGATGTGCTTTTGATTGCACCAGCACATATATAGAGACCTTTATGTTGGATACCGTCCAACTTCTTTAATAGAATTGGACTTGTCGAGGCATAAGCTTGACATCAATAGCCGATTTTCTATCTAATTAAAATTCGATGCAGAGCAAGAAGAGTGTCCTGATCCGATCTTCATTCAGTTCCCATAGGTTCCTTAGGAGATTCAGATCCTGGTTACATCTTCCAATCAACTCTGTTGTATGATTATTCCATGTAATGTGCTCATCAAAAAGCAAGACTTATGCTATCTTTTCAAAAGTTATTTTTGTATTGTTTATTTATAATGTTGGCTATTCACTGAGGTTTATTTTTTGGAGAAAATAATACCCCTATAGTTTTCTCGGTGGAAATCTCTAAATCCCCATTTATCAAGACTGACGAAGACCGCCACATTATAGTCTGAAGCATGAACGTGAAGAAAAACATCCCTTACACAAACTGCACACTACATGGAAGACCAAAGCACGGAAAAGAAGTAATATAGAGCGGACCTAAAAGAAGCTATCTTTCAACCTTTTAAAAACAAACACATTTTACTACATACACATATTTAATACTCTATATTTTCTTCAAAAACACGAAGACAAACACATATATACACATACAAAACACACACTGTTACGCAAGCAAGTGTAGGAAGTGTTTATACATACACTACTATACCCTTATATACAAACATTGGAAAAAGACAAACATATACAAACATATACAAACACCAGCACATACAAACACACATTTTTGGCAAATTGATTAGTCTCCACTCGACATTCTATATCCCCTCCTTGCTGCTGCTGTTCCTGTTACTGCTGCCTATGCAACTCCGTCCGCTCTTCTTTGTCTTCGATTTCTTCACGCAAAACATCTATTAGATCTTGAGCAATTTTTAGGAACTCTGTGTTCTTTCTTTCAGCTGATTTCTGAAACAGGTTACGCCTGATTCAGTGCAAATGCACGTGAGCCTCATTCAGCTTGGTGATCTAGAAAGTCATGTTGCTTATTGTTTCATTTTTGGTTCATTCATTCATTGTGGCCCTTGAAGGGACTTTGATCGGACGTGCCCCAGCCGAGTTCTCATTGTTTAACCACCTCAAAACAAAATCAGAAACCTAGCAGCAACTTCCAGAAAGAGCAGCAGAGGGGAACCAGCAGCAGAGGTGACGTACTGTGGCAACCGCAATAAACGTCCAATTCGCAACTGCAATAAAGAAATAATATCAAGTCAGTATTCATAGAACTTATCCAGACGCTAAATACAATTAACGTAAGAAAATGTCAAAAATCAAGACGAAGTATTACCAGAAACGGATCTTTAGGACACTCACAAATAGGAGTAACCGAAATAACACAGGCCCAGCATACATGGGGACAATAGGTATAGGAAACTGTTAGGGCGAAATCATTAGTCATCAATACATCCATCACATCACCTGAATAAAAAGCGACTAGGAAGTCATCTTAGCAATCAATTAATCTAACCCTGAAATCAATTTCAGCCTGGATAACACTCCTCCGTGTCGTTCAACCTATTAATTAGATATATAAAGCGAGAAATTTAGATATTCCAAACAAAGAAACAGTATATATTAGTCGAATGTGCCACTTCAAAACAAATGGCAAAATGCACAGAAATCAAACAAATAAGGCCCTACAAAGTTGAAATCACAAGATATTAATAATCAGAAACCAAATGCACCTAATACACCCCATCCTGTATTAGTAAAGTCATCAAAGTGAACACACAATTAGATACAGAGGGAGTAGTCAAAGACCTGATAAACAAAAGACTGGACATAGAGAAGGCTCACAGGTTATAAATAAACAAAGGAAAAATCAGTAGCAGCATTATTGCAATCCAAGACCACCCATCAAGTCCATTGGTTCAACTCTCAAACAACACTTGGTACAAACTACATGAATACAAGAGTAAAGCTAGGTTTTGTGAGAAGTGTCAAGCATGGGGACACTTTTTATTTAGGTGCAAACTCTGCCTAAAATGTGGAAGATGCGGTAGATATCATGCAGACATTTGAAGGCCAAATATGTGCTAACTGCAGAGGCCCTCATCATCCTAAATCAGATGACTGCCACTTTAAGATCAGAGAAGACCAAATTATCAGACATATTGAACAACATAATGTTTCATATTCCAATGCCAAGAAACAAGAAATAAATTCCAAAGCAATTCAGGCTAGGACCAACCCCGCATCGGGTCATCTCAATGGCCAAACTAAAATCTCCAACACATCAGGTTTCCATATCACGGAAGCATCCAAATGTGTGTTCTTGGCTTCTTTTCCGTACTTCAAGAGATTTTCTAGGTACGCTTGGTAAGGGTAAGCATCCATGCTAATCAGTTTTTTATCAAGTACAAATCCACTTCGCTGAACAATGAATGCACAAAATTGTTCACAGGAGCTACTTTGTCGTCAGCATCTAGATCGGTACCATCGGCATCGACAACTTTGACTTTCAAGTACAAGTAACTGTTATTCAGATCGATGAAATCTTCGGTCTGTTCTTTGATTCAAGGTTTCAGAAGGACCTGAGGTAGGCAAAGAAGAAATGGGATGAAATTCTATCCATTGGGATTCATACATCGACATCTTGGTAGGCGGCATTTCATACAGTTCCAGTTCTGACTTGGAACATTTTCAAAAATATCGTGCTTCATTTTCTTAGTAATCAAAGACTTTTAATTTTCTGGCTGTTCTTCTTTTCTTATACTTTCTTAGAACGTGTTTATGAAATCGGACGTTGTGTCGACATCTCTATTTGCCTTGCCTTTGTGGCATGGAAGAGGATGGAATGCCTTGATCAGCAGCTTGCAGCACATTTACATGGGTCTCCTGGCAACCCAAATGGTCTTTTTCAGTCTGAAGAAACATATTTTTGCCAGCTCTCACGAAGGCTTCTTTAGGGTTTTGTTTATCGATGATGACACTTTGGACAAATTCATTTCCTTGCGTCAAATCGGCAACTTCAAGCGTGCAATTCTAGTCACCATTGATTTTAAGATGGTGGTAACCGTACGAAAAGCGGATTTGAGCACATCTCCTAAACCATGTCCTCGTTGTCGGGCGACCCCTTCGTACGCAGGATACATTTACTTACAAGTCGCTAGAAAATCATTTTCGCAAATTTGGTTTCACCGTGACTTTTCCTATCGAGAATGGAATATTTTGTCGCAGATCTCCTTTAATACCAATGTTGACACTGTCAAAATACGACTTACTGACAGGCAAATAGCGAGGATGTACAAATTTGCTGTAAATGTGATGCGTGTTTCCACCCTAATCTTAAGCAACGATGATAGATTCCACTTTGAATGCAATGACTCTCAGTAACGGAACGACTGTGTTTCCTATCACGTTGTACTTCACTACATCGGAGTACACAAACATCAAATTCATTCTTTCGTTTAATTCGATAGGTTCACGAAATTACTTGCAGAATTGCGTCTTGCTCTGGATTTCTATCTTGCGAGCCACAGTAGGGATTCCACCCAAAACATAATAAACTTAGGACAAAAAGTAATGGCCAGGGTTTTGACATTCATAAAATGTATGTCAAGACGATAAAAAATTTTATGGTATTTGATCTTGACACTTTTAGTATGTTTTTCCAGGGCTTTGCTAAACTGTTCGTCGAATATAGAGGCAATCGTTTGGACCAGATGGTGAACATTAAAATAATACCCAACAGGAAGTTTTAGGATATAGGCAAGAAATTTGAGGATTGTGGCGTGGTAGAGTTTTGTAATCATAAATCATCGGATCTTTTTTTTTGTCCACAATTTCTTGTACATGCTTGTTCATTATTTCGACCACGAAATTGTTTTGATTTTCGCTGATGTTTAGGTCTTGCATTGAATGAATGATTGCTACCGAAGCGACTTTCCAATGTGGTGTTAATGTTAAACAGATTCATGGAACTGTCACTGGGTAAAGTTAAATATAATTGATTATTTATAATTCAATGGTTCTGCTTTCCGAGGAGTCACTCGATGTCAAAGGATTTTCCAAAAGGTTCCAAACGAGGGCTGTTGCTGTGGTTCTAGGGGTAACTTAGGTTGGCCTCAAGGCTACCGTTGATACCGCTCGTAGAATATTTCAAAGAAAGATTGGGAAGAAAGGTAACCGATGAACTGCTGTATAAAATGGTCCACAGTTGTTTTTCTCCTTGCTGCAAACTCAGTTTGACGATGGCGGCTCTGATGGCACAATGCAACATAAAGATTTGGAAGAAAAAGACGATTTGGCTTTTAGGCACACGTTCTACACACCACACCAACAGGGGTTGCTTTTGCAGATCTTGAAGAGAGGAATTCTGAAGATGAGTGGTAGCTACTGATTCTAATGACTTGATGGTCACTTCTTTTTATACTCGAGGATTTGCGAAGTGGATATTCTTTCCAACGCAATCACACTTCTTCGACTCGGCTTTTGCCTACTTTGCGTGTTCTTCGATAGAGATTGTTTTCGATATCGTACACGTCGTCTTCTTTTCTTGGTCACTCGTTGTAACTCGGGAAAATAAAAACTTCCTTTTAACTCTTCCCCGTTTATGTCTTCCAATTTATAGACGGGAGGATTACGGCTTTGCACTTGTCCAGTGATACGAAACAATTTTGTGGTCCAGTTAGGTAAATAACCTTTGTCTAAGGTGCGTTTCGTTTTTCCAATGCGCACCCATCTATCGTCATATACAGTCCACGTTTATTGGGGGCAGTAGTGGACTTCCAAACAAGAGATCAAACACGGCTACTCCATTGTTGGCGGTCTCTTCTTCGGGTAGCATCCGATGCTCCGATTGTAAGATTTATTTTAAGTTTTGTAAAACGTGGATGACCTTGAGTGTGTTGATGTGTAAAATATTTCCACATGCGTTCTTTTAAAGTGCTTTGAAAACGTTCCACGATACTGGCTATCTTTTTTCTCAATTCGTTGTAAACGCCTGGTTAAGAAATTCTGTGCCTTTTTCTGTTTGCCATCAGTTGTTTCAACACCAGTTTTAACGCTCGTACTAACTCAGAGCTCGTTTTAAAAGTCAAAAGCACGACAAATGGTTTTAACCACGATTGTACTCTGCCAAATGAGAGACGCCTACTAAATCGGCTTGCCTTTGATGATCAATGCCCTCCACTTTGGTTTGGCGTATAAACCAAAGTTCAATTTCTTCTTCAAATTCTCCTAACATGTCATTGCTGGTGACTATATGTGACTCGAGTCAGACACCATCCCATAGTCTTCGCGAGTAATGCCTTCGACATAGACAATGGATTCTCCTTGACTTTCTTGAATAGAGTGCCAGCCGATTGCATCTCTATGTAACACCACACAATGCATTTGGGTGGACTATCCATCAAATGTTCTTTGTGTTTGATCATGAGTTTGACAAATTCGGTTTTGTCTGAACTACTCGATCCAGCAATTAACATGTTAAAGGGATGGCGAAGATACAGAGCATCCCAACTTAGACGATCTAAGTTTTCGTCAATAACTTTGAGAGCAGATATAGAGGAAAAATATATAGCCATAGCTGAGGTGTTCAGAATTCTGAGAATAACAGTGATAACACAAGATATTTTGTATTTGTAAGACCCTTTTAATGAGTTTTAAAAAAAAATTGACAAATATTAAATTACATACATATCTAAGAGAGAAACGACTTTGTACATCAATAAGATACAAATCAAATGGCTAAAGCTGAATACAAACAAACCCATATACAACATACTCGATCAAAGTGTACCCCGGGATATCTAGGGACACGCTCAAATGTTCTTTTGGTCTCTACACCATTGACTGTCTCTAACATTTCCCCCAAGAGTAATATTTCATTTGAGTCGATGTGGACGACAGTACTGTCCTAAACATGTATTTCTTCTGTGCCAGGTTCTTTACCACTATTTCTAACAGGGACGTGAATGTTATGTTCGCGTCGGGTTTTATGTCCACTTCTTTGCTTGGTTCAATTGCACATATCTTCGGCATAATCAACCACTTCTTTTGTCCAAGCATAGAAGCCAAAACGTTTACAGTGAAGCGTTGTGGTCTGCACGCCTCACTCTTTTCTGGTACACAAGTTGATATATTTTTCCAAAGGGCGACTGACGATTTGGTGATTTTGTAACCATACAATTTTGTACGGCTCCAAAGTCGTCACTCGAAAGTGTTGATCCTCTCCAGACTGCAGAACTTTTTTCAGCACGTCGAAGTTCACCACTTGACTCGTTCGAAAATTCAGTGTCAATCGTTTGACTTTGCATTTGGTCTGCCTCGGTATTGGTAGCCGTTATTTGCGGTACCACCGCTAGCAAAACTCACGATATTGTCTTCGGGGTGCTCGTCTGTCCATATTCCTGTAACGGTCCCCTTCGATTTCTGGGGACCGTTATTTATGGGGAAATTTAAATATTCCAGATGCTTATATTTTCTATAATTGTATGGCAGTTGTACCAATAAAAAAGGGTAGGTGATGATGAAACTGGACAGGGTCTTTTGCCATACCGTTAAAATACACGATTGTATTATCAATAGAAGAACTATGATGAACCCTCAGCGTAACAACAGCTGCCAGATGAAATTACTTGGAGAACTGCTCTGATCATAAAATACAAACGCGTATGTTTTGTCGTAGATGCCTTTTGTGGTCTTGCTGCAGCAATGACTGTTTGTCTTGGTGTCACTGGAATTACGACCACATCAAGCATCGTCGGTGCACCAATTGATATTATTGTTGGAGCTATATCGATATTAACCAGTGTCTCTGGTGTTGATAGCATATTAATTTCGATGAGACTGCATTAACTAGTACACGTCTATTCTGAATTGTTTGCAGCCTCACAGAGCAGTCTGAATACGATCAGTAAATTGTACTCGGTGGCAATCAAAGATAAAATAATCAGTGCTGTCGAGCTTGAGACTTTGTTGGCGGAAATGGAAAATCACAGACAGTTTACGAGAACAAGTAAGAAGTAAAAGCTGAATAAAAAAAATCAATCTTCAAGCAGAGAACTGTTTCATCGATCAAAACAGTAGCTGTCATTATGAGGTACCTGGGCAGTGTAGATCGGTACAAAATATGCTACCAAACACACAAGAGTATGAAAGGCTGGGTTTTGCCCTTTTGGAAACTCTTCAGGGCACTGACATCTGTCCGAGACTCTACCCTTTATGACTGGGTCACGTGTGGGCATAATTAAAATTGATAAACATGCATGGGTCGCGTGTGGGGTATGGAGAAATTACATGGCTCATAATGTGATGAAACGTCGATATTATCTGCTTTTGATGGAATCAAGCGATGTTTAGGACCAATATCTTTCAAGAGTTAGTGTTATTCAGATGTAATTGGCATATACGACTTTTGCACGTAACGGCGGCATTTGGGGTTTTAATAGGACATATAAGTACTATAAATACCATCGAGACCAATGAATGTGATGGCATAATTGGACCGAAATATCATGAAACATCCAAATTGGCGAAAGCCGAAATGGTGACTGCAGATGTTCATTTCTCGGAATATACCGATTCAACAAAATAATGATGTTACGCGAGATTATTTCCAACTGCATTCTGGTAAATGCTTCAATCCTGCAGGGAGTGCATGACACATTTTCAATATATCTAAATTTGTACTTGATACACAATATTGATCTTAATGAATCAGGAAATAACTTGTCTTTTTTATCGATATATGGTCTGTATGCCTACACGACGCAAAGTAATACCAAAATTTGACCATCTGAATATTTAGGATGGAGTCAAAAATTCTTTGACGAGTCGAGAAATTAAGAGTTGCCTTTGAAGCCAAACAGAAGACAAATTTAAAATAAAAGTCACGTTTAACTTTTTGGGTCATATTCAGAAATACGTCAAGGTTTACTGTCTGTATTACATTGACGCATTTCGAAAAACTATTTCACGTACAGCGCTCGTAAACAAAGAAAATGGAAATAGGTATGATAGTCTTATCAACTCTTGCAATAATACGCCGGTAACTGTGATACATAAAATGTCACAGGATGACATAGGTGGACCCGTCCTTCACCTCTTGGTCATATTCCCAGCATGGGTTAATTATTTGTCCCAATTTATTTCCAGATGTTTTCCTGTTATTCTGAGCCACATATATCTCATACATCTGGAAACCTAGGTAGCCTTGTTATCGTACACTGCATGCTTCCGCTATAATGCTTCCGTAGGTCATCTTGGACTTGGACCTTCCTCTCAGCCAGTCCCACTCAGACTGATTTGAGTGTACTGTTCCATTAGAACAACTTTCGGTCTAGTCTCGTGTAACTGATAAAGATTATTTATATGTTGAATTCGGATAAACCAAAAAGTATGTTGCTTGTTTCTTACTTGTCCCAAGGTATAATCTGTTGCATATTTCTTTCTTGTCCCATGGTTTTACTGGCCGCATGTTACACACTGTTGCTTGTTTCTTACTTGTCCCAGGGTATAAGCTGTTGCTTGTTTTTTACTTGTCCCAGGGTATAAGCTGTTGCTTGTTTCTTACTTGTCCCAGGTTATAAGATGTTGCTTGTTTCTTACTTGTCCCAGGGTATAAGCTGTTGCTTGTTTCTTACTTGGGGAAGATTGTTGATTTAGCAGATTAGAGACTGTTAAATGCTTACACCAAGAACAGATGAACACAGATAACGATAAATTCTATCCTGACATGATGTATAGCACATATACACAATTCAGTCTTTAAAAATGCATTTATTTTGTTTAGACGTAGGGACATTCTTAGAAACAATCGACTTAGCCCGCATAGCGTAGTTCCTCTTTCGACATGTGGCTGAAAAGCAGAGACAAGATTGCCAATATGCATGTAACAAATGATCATGCTCTTTGCACCACTCTTGCACTATAAAGACCGAAATTATCATTAGCAGCAGGAAGGGTGAACAGACCACTTGCCTGAGACATTAAAGTTTTTGTCTTAATAATGAAAACTTTTGTCTTAATAATGAAAACTTCTTTAATTGACCAGATTTTTTCTGATTTTTTCACGTACTGGTCACTACGCGTTGGTCATTCACCCTTCCTGCTGCTATGAATTAAACAGCAATTATAAATATTATCAATAATGAGTATTGGAGAACCACACTCAGCTAAATTAGCTCGAGAGCGACTAGAGGCAATTAAAAATATCTACCTGTTCGTGATTCTGTTAAGCAACAATTACAATCGCGTCAGGAATCTCAAGTTGAATTTGAGGAGGATACAAAAAAATTATTTAAACCTATCACTGAGACTACTAAAGGTATTCTACCTGTGTTAGAGAAAACCGCTGAAGCAACTGGAAAAATAGCAAGAAGAACAAAAAAGACAAAAGAAATTTTACGTGAACTTCCAGCCGAAATAGCTGCTGCGATGCCAGTCCCGGAAATACCTGAGGATGAAGATCAGGCAGAAGGTGCTGAAGCACTAGCCCCTGAACCAAAATCAGAAGGTCCTACAGGTACGGTTGAATTGATAAATAAATTTAATGAAGAAACTGTTAAAGTAATTAATAATATTAAAAATGCAAAACAATTAGCTGAATTTGCTCTTGATAGTTTTAGTCAAAGAGGTAAATTAATGAAACTTAAACACGATAAAGATATTAAAACCCGTGACCAATGGCAAAAATCATTATATCGCATACGCATGAATGTTGAACAAGCTAGAGCTGATGATCCATTATATCAGGATTATGTTAGAGAAATTAATGATTTAATCGAATCAAGAAAGGAGGAAAAACAAAGTAAAAAACCTCCAAAACGAAAACCTCCAAAACCATTTGAGCCATCATTTCGTGATTATCCAGGATCACCAAAATCATGAATACCAGTTCTATCTCCTACACCAAAGAAAACAACACCACCGAAAACAAGTGAAGAAGAGGAATTTCAAGACGCTCCCGGCGCAACTGGAAGTGGTTTAGGAAGTGGTCTTATTACTTGTCCCAATAATGTCCTTGCTGATGTTGATCGACTAGAAATCCTCATCGGAGGAAAACGAGCTGGTAATAATTCATCAGAAATCATTAATGAAGCAGCTGATATTTGCAAACGATTATTTAGTGGCGGCATCATGGATATTAACGTGTATCGATCCCTCATTAATGAAATCGCCGACGATTATTATAGTGATTAAGTATGTAATTAGTGATAAAAACAATTAATAATAACAATGATCGTGCATGGTACTCAACGTGGACCTACCATGGTCAGGGTAATAAACTCTCGATTACCTGTATACAGAGCAACCTACGGAGATGGATTAGGTGATGTTATTCAGGGTCTGTTTAGAAGGATAGCCCCAAAAGCAATACCGATTGCAAAGCAACTAGGAATGAAAGCTATTGATGTTGTTCGTGAAAAAGGTATAGGCGCTGTTGGTAATCTCGCTAGCAAAGCATTTTCAGCAATCAAAGATAGACTATCACGATTAATACGCAGACCACAAGCGATCCGACCTCAGCCTGTGAAATTACCTAGCACTGAAGTGATGCCCGCAAGTGTAAGTAAAATAATAAATCAGGCAGCTAATCAAAAACTAGCGGAGTTAGCTGATATCCCGATGTCGGAAAAGGAAAAAAATATAACCGCTAGTCTGATAGCGGGAAGTGGTCTTCGAGTTAGACGAAGACGATAATAATAAAGATGTTTAAGCGCATATCTGACCCCGCGTTTGACATGGATGCACCAGTTCTCAAAGATGAGTCTGTGCGCGATTATCAGTATTATTCTTACGACGCACGAATTCCAGATCAGCGTGGACGAATCGAACTACAGGTTCAGGATACAAGTAGATATTTCTTACCCGCTGAAGCATTTATCGAAGTTGAAGGTGAAATTATAAAGACAGATAATACCGAGTACGCCGCTGAGGTTAGAACTGGTTTTGTTAATAATGGTATTATGGCGTTATTTGATAGCGCTACGTACATGATTGACGGAAAAAATATTGAATCAATTCAGAAAGACGTCGACGTTGCCACGACGATATTGGGTCTTGCGAGATACAGCGACGATTACTCAAGATCAGCTGGTCCATCAATGATGTTCTCAAAAGATACTTCTGACTACCCTGACAGTAGACAACACAATTTAGTACAAACACCACAGAATACTGCAGTCAATCCACAACCAGCTGGAATGATAGCCCGGCCTGCTGCTGATTTTCCGTTATTGCACAGTGTTAATTCAGAATTCAACTTAGGATTTACAGCACGTCGAGCAATGTTAAAGGTAATAGGAAATCATTTTCTTGTGTGATTCCACTGTCACATATCTTTGGATTCTGTAGAAATGTTAGAAAAGTCATTTTTGGAGCCAAACATACGGTTTTACTTGTGCGAAAAAGCGATGATAATGATGCAATGTGGCACGTTATGGGAGAGGGCGCTGATGCTAATGCTATAGATGCTGCAACCAGAGCACTTCATGGCAAAGTTATACTAACAAAACTTTCCCTGTGGATGCCAGTGATGACTCCAACAATATCTGAAGAAGATCGGTTACTATCTTTTATGAGTCAAGGTGGTAAATCAACGTTATCATGGTTAACGATGACCACAGATGCTATCCAGAGTAATATTAATGGTTTATTTACGTGGCAAATAGCATCACAGCAAGGTGTTTCTGCACCACGACACATATTTATTGCGCTTCAAAATAATGCACGAGTAAATAATCAAACACAAAGTATAATGATATTTGACAAACTCGGTGTTTCTGAAGTTTCATTAAGGATTAATGGACATCAAGAATCATCCGAGGATATATTACTGAATTTTGAAGATAATCATGTAGCACGTGCATATGATCGATTAATGTCGTTCATGGGACGTGATCAAAATATTGATACTGGTTTACAAATATCGCAGTTAGATTTTACATCGCTGTATCCGATTTATTACTTTTCTCTAGAACATTTAGATTTAACAAGACAATCTGTTGTAGATATTCATCTTCGAGCTCGTGTGACAATAGGAGTTATTGCAAATTACAGAGCAATTGCTGTTATACTCAGCGATAAATCGATATTACTCGAAGGTGTTGGTGGACGAATGAGAGTTATTGATGCTCCAGTAGAAAACATGTAATTAGATCGTTCATAATAATTATAATGTCATATCATCACGTTAGTGTGAGTCTGACTCCTGGTCAGATTAAAAGGCTGCAATCAGCATCAAAAAAATAATTGTGGAATAAAAATATCGCTAAAGCGAGAACAGATGACCGGTGCAAATAAACTGTCGTTGACCGAGCGTCAGTTTAAAAACTTCAATGATGCTAAAAAATCAAATAAAGGCGTTAAACTTAATCTTTCTGCGGGCGTCATCAAAGACATCGCTAAAACGGGTGGTATATTTCCGCTTCTTGCAGCAATACCAGCATTAATAGCCGCTGCAGCCCCAGCTGTTGCAAAAGCAGCTGCATTAGGTGCCGTTGGAACAGCTGCTGGAATGGCATTAAAGAAAGCAACCGGACAGGGAATTATGCACGCAGAAAATTTTAAAAAAAGATCACGACAAAAGCAACACGGAAGACGTCTAAGAGCACCAAACGTACCACAGCCGGGCCGTCTAAGATTATCAGGCCCAGCATACGGTCGGGGTCTAAGATTACCAGGGACCCCGCCTTCGTGGTACGGAAGGGGTCTAAGATTACCAGGGACAGTTTACTAATAACACCCATGTCCAATTTTGATTTACTTAATGCTGCTAAGCAATTAAAAATAAAAATTTTTAGAGGTGTTTTTATGCGCGATCAATTACCTACCGTTGCAATGCAACATGAAACCGGTATTATTAATCTCGATAAAAATTCTGGCCCAGGCACGCACTGGGTCTCATATGCAATTGATCCGCGTGGAATTATTTATTTCGATTCGTATGGATTAGCACCACCAAAAGAATTTCTTTATTACGTTAGCAATAATACTGCTCCAATCTGGTATTCAACGCTACCGACACAAAAAATAACTGATCCTCCAATATGCGGTCGTGAAACCCTCGCTATGCTTGATGCTGTATCAAAATCAACAGCGCCGCCTCATAAAGTCGTACACGCGTTCACTACGCTACGTCATAATACTTAAACTGATATCAGTAAATATAATGGTAGATATTTATGGAAGATCCTCAGGTAAAACTCAGAAGTTCGATTTATCTAAATATGCAACTCTTGATCAGCTCAGAAATGAAATTGATGATTTATTAAATATAACAAGTGTGGATCAAAATGAAGTCGTCGTTTTTCAGGACAAACAAGGACGATTAAAAACGAGTAATATACAACTACTAGATGTTCTTGTACGAATTCCAAATGCGGTTGTTAATAATGTCGTTACTTTCACTGATCAGGGTAAAATACAGGATTCCGGTAAATCGGTTAACGACTATGTTAAGAAAACTGGTGATGTATTTACCGGTGACATTATTTTGTCAAGAAGAAAAATTACATATCTTGGAGATCCAATCGCAGATACAGACGCAGCAACAAAAAAATACGTCGATGATCAAGAATCCAAGTACGTGTCAGTGCGCGGTGGTATAATGCGTGCATTTCTCGACATGAATAATAATGGTATTAATAATCTCAGAACACCAGAAACAGATTTTGACGCTGCAGCGAAGAAATACGTCGACGATAGGGAAATTCCAATAACGACTTCATTAACGACTATCAATGATGGAATTACTGCATTTAGAACTGAATATAATAATCACATACAAACATTTCTAAACTTTCGTAGAAATGTAAACAGATATATTAATGACTTTCTTGGAACTCCACCAACTGTTATTATTAATCTCGCTGACATTAATGCAAGACTCAACGATATCATTAGTGGTATTCCTAACATTATTCAAAAAACTAATCTCGTTAAAATTCCTCACAAGCAGATTATTAATATCGTGTACACAGTCGCATCAGGAAAGGCAACATGGACACCGGAAAATAACACCCTTAAACATACCGCAGAGGTTACTGGTGTATACAGATTATCTATATTTTGTGCTGAAAAATTTACTATATTTACCACATTTACATGGCGTCATTCAACCGATAGTTTTTCTGGAACTGTGTCTATAGTGTTAAACAAAGATGCTGAAGAAACATTTATGCTGATAGCGAATGATAAAAAGTTAACCACAGCAGATTATTGGTGGTGTATTGAGTTTGTAGCCGAAACTCCTCAATTAGTTACCTAGATAAGTATAATGAATCAAGAGTCATTTATCGACGTTCAACGTCACAGATACGCTCAAGTATGTGAGTGTCAAACTAAACTAAAAAATATCATCGACGATTGCACGATAAAGGTAAAAAAATATCGTCGTCGTATGGTTGTTATTGATATAATGGTATACTCGGTTTCTGCTGTTATTGCTGGAACTGGATTATTACTATCAACAATAACGATGACAGCGCCTGCAGTTGTAACGATTATAGTTTCAACGGCAACAATATGCGCAGGTATTTTCAGTATTATCTCTAAAAAAAATATCTACGTGTACGAATGATAAACTAAACGAGTATATAATGAAATTGCACACAGCAACAACCGCATACACTAAATTATGCTCGTATATTTCAGCGTATCTCAGTGATGGCAAAATATCCGATGAGGAGTTCGTAAC
>JAECUM010026302.1:0-10234 GCA_016617855.1 Megalonaias nervosa
TGACATCCATAGCAATCTTTCTTGGTCAATTCCGTAATTTTATCCGCCAGGTGTTTAGCAAAACAGGACACTAATTGTTGTTCTTGTTCTGGCCATCTGGACTTGACTTACTACCTCGTCCTCTTTGTCTTTGTCTTCGGGTTCTGCTTCCACGGTATCCTCCCATTCCATTTCCAAACATTCTCTACTGTTCAAAGAGGGATAAGAGTCTTCCATAGTTTCTAATAGTTTAGAATGACTTCTCTCAAACTGTTGATTTCTATGGTATTATCGAATTCAGCATACAGGATGACGTTGACCGTCTCGGTGAGATTTTCTGCAAAGTTCCACACGCAGTTGACCGGATTTTATAGGGTGGAAATGTCCCTCGTCGCTGCCTTGGTCTGGAGTGAAATCAAAGGCCCACAAAGTATAACCTCCTACATAATCTTCGTACGAAATGCTGTGACTGGTGTTGGTTCCTAGCTGTCCGGTAGCTTCGTACAGGGACAAGTACGATCTCAAGTAATTCTTCTGGGCAAAGTTAGGTTCGAAGGGTCTGGTACACAAGGTCTTGCCATCGCGACTGACTTCGATCTTGGACACTTTGTAGTGCTTAAACTGGAAAGGATTTTGATCGTGTGCTCCGTTGAGGGCTGCGTTGCTGACGATACCAATGATTAAACGTTTGGGTAACTGTCCTTGGAACAGATGATCTTGGATCGGAGTCCAGCAGCAATGGTGACAGTTTTCACTTCTACGCGTCGTATCGGATACTTGGCGGTCGTTCTGCTCACTGTTTGACTGATGTCGTTTCCCGCTTTAGGTAACACTTCTACGCGGCGCACGTAAAGTCTGGCTTCTTGAATGATGGTTTTCTACTCATTGGCATGAGCCATCAAATGGAAAGCGACACTGCTGCGATTGAGTCTCAGGCGAATATCCACTTCGTTGAGCAAATACTTGTCTTGCAACCATATGTCTAAATGCAAACGATCCATAGTTCTAAACTACGACCTTGCAGGATTTTCCTTCGACGGTCGTTAAAACCCACATTGTGAGGATTGTCAGAGCTGTGTCGTTAAACGTGTCTTCACCTGCGGTGTCAGGTTTCCATACCACGCAAGCATCCAGATGAGTGTTCTTGGCCTTTTTCCGTACGTCAGAGATTTTCCAGGTACGATCGGTAAAGGTCAGTATCCATGCTACTGCTGACCAGCTTGTTATTCAAGTACAAATTCTCTTCGCTGAACAAGGAATGCATGAAATTGTTGACGGGAGATACTCGGGCATCGGCACCCGGATAGGTGTTGTCGGTTTTGATCACTTTGAGTTTTAGGTACAAGTAACTGCTATTCAGATCGATGTAATCTTTGGGTTGTCCTTTGATTTCAAACTCGATGGGAGCTGAATTCGTCAAAGAGGAGACGGGATGAAATTCGACCCATTGGGATTCTTGCATTGTCATCATGGTGGGTGGCATGGCAAACAGATCCAGTTCCGACTTGGAACAAGCGCAAGACTCTCGGTGCATCATTTTCTCTGATTTAATAATCAAAAACGTCTAACTCTCGGACGGTTTTTCTTTTCTTAGTCTTTCTAGCTCTAGGGGGTGAAGTCCTCTGAAGGGGTGTCTTCGTCCTCTTTTTCTGCCTTATTCTTGCTGTGGTGTCAGGGAAGCAGGAATGCCTGACTCGGCATCGCCCAGAGCATTTATAGGAGTTTCTCGCCGGCCCAAAATGTCTTTACCCGTTTGAAGCAAGACATTTTTGCCTGCTCTCAAGAGAGCTTCTTTGGGATTTTGTTTGTCAATGATGACATTTTGGAGAAATTCTTTACATTGCGTCAACGCGGCATCTTTCAAGGCGTGCAATCCCCGTGTCACCATCGGTTTCAAAACGGGAGCCACCGAACGAAAGACTGATTTTAGCATATCACCTAAACCATGTCCTCGCTGTCGAGCGACTCCTTGGTACACAGGATACATGACTAACAAAAGGTTAGAGTAATCGTTTTCGAAAATGGAGTTTCACTGTGACTTTCCCTTTGGTGAATGGAATATTTTGTCCCAGATCTCCTTTTATAGTAATGCTGACAGTGTCGAAATACGACTTACTGACGGGCAAATAGTGAGGATGTACAAATTTGCGGTGAACGTGATAGGTGTTTCCACCTTCCTCGTCAGCTTTCGTGGCAGAATCCACTTTGAAAGGAATGACACGCAGTAACGGTACGGAGGTGTGTCCCACTACGTTGTACTCCACCACATCGGAGTACACAAAAATCAAATTCAGTCCGTGGTTCATTTCTACAGGGAATCTAAAATATTTCGCAAAATCCAAGTTGCCAGTAATGGCTGGTATTTCGTTTTTCATCTTGATCAACTTGGTGTCTCCACCTAAAATATCATACAATTCAGGACAAAATGTAATGGCCAATACTTTGTCCTCTGAAAATTTCATCATTAGGCGACGAGCTATTTTGTGGTCCTCGAGGGTGATACTTTTTCTGGTTCTCTCCAAGGCTTTCGCAAACACTGCATTGAATTTGGTAGAAATCGTGTTCACCAAATGTTGACCACTAAAATAATAACCTGCAGGAATGGTCAACAGATAGGTGAATCGTTTAGTTTTGGGGTCTTGTGATTTCATAGAGTCAGCTACACTACTACGTTCATCCAAGTGTTGTTGCACTTGTTCGTCATAAACTTCTACCGTAAAAGTGTTTTGATTTTCGACGATGTTTTTGATTTGTGAATCATTTCCACTAAAGCCACTTTCCAATGGGCTTCGTGATCCAATTGGATGGCCTGAGGTAATTTGGACGTGTAACAGCATAAGGTGTTATTGGGAAAAACCTCCATGGAACTGTCACTGGGTAACGTTAAGTAAAATTGGTTGTTCATAATTCCAGAGTTCTAGTGTCCGAGGAGTCATTGGAAGTCAGAGGAGTGTCTGAAAGAGGATGGTTAGGGGAACTAACGTTGGACACAAGACTCCCGTTGTTGTTTCCGTTGGAGGAATATTTCAGAGACGGATTGGGAAGAAGGTAACCAATGTAACTGCTAAGTAAAATGGTCCACAATTGTTTGTCTCCTTGTTGCAAACTCAAATTGGCAATGGCAGCACCGATGACACAATACACCACAAAGATTTGGCAGAAAAAGACGATTTGCGTTTTAGGCACACGTTCTCCACACCACACCCACAATGGTTGCTTTTGTAGATCTTGCAGAGAAGAACTGGGCGACGGAATGGTTACTGCAGTAGCTGAGGTTGTGTTGAAGGGCATGATGGCCACTTCTTTTTATAGTCGATGAGTTGCGAAGCGTCGATCCAAGAGTCAAGACTGGGAGGATATCCTTTCCAACGTACTTTGACTTCTTTGACACATCGTTTTCCCACTTTTCGGGTTCTTCGGTCGAGAATGCTTTGTATCTCGTAGACGCCGTCTTCTTTTTTGGTCATACGTTGTTACTCGGGCAAGTAAAACGTTCCTTTTAACACTTCCCCGTTCATGTCTTCCAATTTATAGGCGGGAGGATGACGGTCACGCACACGTTCGGTGACACTAAACAATTCGGTGGTCCAGTTGGGTAAGTAACCTTTGTCGAAAGTGCGTTTGGTTTTGCCAATGCCCACCCAATCTCCTGATGCCAACACTTCACCTTTCTTGGGGACAGTCACTGTTGTGAACGTACCAAACAGGCGCTCGAAGACGGTCACCTCGTTGTCGGGAGTCACTTATTGGGGGGGAGGGGCACGTCCGATGCTCTGATGGTAAGATTGGTTGTACGATTGGACGATGTGTGGCAAGACATCGCTGTACTTGAGAGTGTGTTAATGTGTAAAATATTTCCACATGCGTTCATTCAAGGTGCGTTGAAAACATTCCACGATGCTGGCTTTGGTTTCGGGATTCTCAGTGGTGAAAAAATGAATGTCACGTTTCTTCAATTCATTTTGGAAAGCTTGGTTCAGAAATTCGGTGCCTTTGTCAGTTTACCATCGAAGAGGGTGACGACGTCCGCTTTGTTTCAACACCAGTTTGAGGGCTCGCACTAACTTACTGCTCAATTTAGAAGTCAATGGCACGACTCAAGCAAATTTGGAAAAGACGTCGATGACACAAAACAAATATTTGTAACCACGATTGTAGGTGACCAAATGAGAGACATCAGCTAAATCGGCTTGCCATTGATGATCGATGCCCTCCACTCGGGTGCGACTTCTGGAAACTTTTCGTCGAATGGATTTGTATAAGGTGTACGTGGCTTGTTCTTGTAACCAGCGTAGCACTTGAGGTAAACGAACGCTTTTCAGTCGAGTTTTGGCAGCACGATACAATTTCTGAACTCCTCCGTAACCTGCAGGATGGGATGGATCGTAGTAAATGCTGGCTAACACCTTCTCCATTTTTTAAATAAGTGATCCACTCTTCGCTGATGGTACTCTGAAGTGGTTTAGAAACGGTTTTACGTGTTCGATGTGCCACAGGAGTAGAAGTCAAAGGTAGTTTTGGTGGTAGTGGCAGTGGTGGTGGTAATGGAATGGCTTTGATCTTCTTTTCTTTTTTCACTTCTGCTTTCCCTTCTTTCTTTTTCACTTCTGTCGAAGGTGGAGTGGACATCATCTCTTTAACCCAAGCTTTAAGTTCTTCTCGTTGCAGTGTTTGGGAAGGGGTCAACAAGGACGCTGCAATCTTACTAGAGATGGGAGCTGCTGACGGTGTTTGAAAGACTTCTCTTGCCCCTTCTTCCTCAGGCAACCGAGGGGCTGCATCTGTCTTGACCACTGGAGGTGGTAGTGGTGGTGTTGGTGAACTTTTCATCAAGGCCTTAAAATCTTTCAGAGTGGGTAGAGCTGTTTCGTCTAAAGCTTTCTGGTGAAAGAGTTGCAGTCGTTGCAACAATTGGCCGTACCGTTGAGATTTTTCCGTTTCTGACAAATCGCTGCGATCCATCAATGATTGCAATTCGTGTTGTAACTGGGACATCTCGGTCAAATGAGGATTGGGAGGTAAATGCGGGGTTCGTTGTTCTTACCAACGATGGTATTCCATCCATCGTTTGTAAGGCATTAAAGCCAGTTTTCGTCCTTTCATCGGATTTCAAGGATCGCATCTGAGATCTTTTGTCTCCAAAGGTCGCTTTTATCTTCTTGGACCTTTTTATCTTCATCCTCCCAGGACGTTTCCCATCGTTCCCAATAGTCCTTTCAGCAAGGGTCCTCCTATTGTTCCCATTACTCCTTTCAGCAACATGGGCAAAAAGCTCAAAATTCCTCCGCGTTGCATCAACATCTTTTTCTTTTGACGAATGGGTATTTTCTTTTGGACCATTTGGCGAAGAACGTGTCTATGTTTGGCTAACATTCTTTCTGGTGTTTAGACAAAGGTATTGTGCCTTTCAAGACATTCAGACAACATTCGCACACAGTATCGATGACGTCTTTGGAGGCAGTTTCAATGAGGTTTTTTCACACGGGTGGAGGAACGTTGGACAGGATGGACAACATGAACCAATGTTTGGCTAAGCGAGGTGGCAGTCCTTTCCTTTTCTTTCCTTTGGGGGTAGAAGAGGAATGTCTTTTTGGGGGTGACATCTTTCTCGGTTGGTTCGTTGGTTCCGTGGCACACATAAAAAAATACACTAACGTCGATGACTTGTCACACGGTCTTTTATCCTTTTTTGGGGACTATCGCTTCGTCATAAAGGTGACGATGTGTTTTCCAAAATCACCAAAGAATCCTCCTCTTTGGTGACTCCTCTGTTTCTTTGGATGAGTGTGTCTTTTCTGAGGGTGACGTTTATGTTTGGCTAAGCGTTTTTTCGGGTGACGAAACTGTCCTTTTCTTTTCCCTTTCTGGACAGGAGAACGACGATGAGCAGACATCTTTTGGTGCAAAACATACACTAAAGTCCATGGCTTCACATGCGTCCTTTTATCTTATTTTGGCTAGTGGTCATAGATTTAAATAGATTTAAGAGTTTTGATCATGTGTGGTAATAAAAGACTAGGCAGCCATCCTCCTCTTTCGTGACTTCTTCTTTTCTTTCAACGAGTGTGTCTTTTCTGGGGGTGACGTCGATGTTTGACTAAGTGTTTTTTGGATGACGAGACTGTCCTTTTCTTTTTCCTTTGCCTTTTTGGACACAAGAACCACGATGGTGACGGTGTGCACTTCTTGGTGGGGCCATCTTTGGGCGCTCAGGAGCACAACAACACTAAACCTATCGTTTGCCTCAGGTCTTTTTATACTGGAACGCGTCGCCACTGATTGTCTTTACGTCTTATCAACTTGATGACAGGCATCACACGTCTTGGAGGAGTTCGCAACGGACTAAATCGGGACAGTTCTTGCTTGGACAAATCCAGTAAACTCTGTAACACACCCGTTCTCTCTTGGAGTTTGATTTTGGGGGCAGGTACTTTGTGAGAAGCGGCCACTGCCGCTTAAGAAGAAGAGGGTGTCACCGCTGCAGGAGAAGGTTTTGGAGACGCTCTCTTGCGGGTAGAAGCTGTTTTCTGTGGACTTTTTCTTTTTCTGAGGCTGTGACCTGGTCTTGACACCGTTGCTCTTTTCTTTTTCTTCTGGGTACTTTTGGGCGTGGCTTTTTGCTTGGGCAGAACTTTGGGAGCATTGGGATCCCATTTTAAGAGGGAACGAATGATGACACCTAGAGAACCGTTTCCTCCAGGTTTCAAAATGATTTACTTTTTGGTTTGAGGGTCAATGCAAGGATCGGCTAGCTGCGTCAAGACTACTTCGTTTCTCTAAAAAAAAACGTTTGGTTTGATGTGGAATGTGAATGATGCCTTGCAGTAATTGACGTGCTGTCACCGTAAACCATCGTAAGACTTCTTTGAGACTAGCTTCCAAGACACGAGCACGTATTTGTGGATTTTTTTCGCGACTGATACCGTGCAAGGCACGAATCAGTTTGATGGGAAGATGAGACTGAAGGTACGTCATGTTGACGATGTGTGAGACAGAGCCAAAGTGACCGAGGTTTTTATAGTCTTTTTTTGGTGATTGTGATTAAGTCGACGAAGGGGACGTGTACACGACAGACCCTCCGTCTTGGCACCAGTGGTGAAACAGATGGGTACGAAATCGCAAATAATCGGGAGTGGTGGGTTTTAAATCCACGAGTAAATAAGCGTGTGGGGTTTGAGTGGCATCGTCGTACGCATGAGTCAGCCACGGTGTTCCTAACTGTTTGATTAAGACTTGCACTTACGATTTTTCTCTAGGGCTTTTAAACAACACCACGTAATGAACATTGAGACTGATGGTACGATAGGCTTTACTTTGTTGAAACAATATTTGGGTGATTTAAATGACACTGGCATTACGATGATGCCCTTTGCGCGTAAACCAGAGTTTAATTTCTTCTTCGTCTTCTCCTAACATGTCGTCAAAAATAACCAAATGAGTTTGAGTAGGGTCAGACACGATCCCGTCGTCTTCGCCAGGAATGCCTTCCACAAAGACGATGGATTCGCCTTGACTTTCTCGCAGAAGGCTGTACGCCGATTGCCACTCTTTGTAACACCACACGATTCGTTGAGGTGGACGATCGAGCAAATGATGTTTATGTTCGATCAAACGTTTGACAAATTCGGTTTTGCCTGAATCGTTAGGTCCGGCAATGAGCATGTTAAAGGAATGGCGAAGATACAAGGCTTCCCAACTAGTCCTATCTACGTGTTCGTCAATGACTTTGACAGTGGAGGAAGAGGGAGCAGAGACAGTAGAGGTAGCCATAGTAGTGTAAGAAATGTTACTTTTGATACGAAGACAGAAAAGACAAGAGCTTTTATACTTTTTTCAGGACATGTTTATTGTCATTTTTAATTGTGAACAACACGAAAGACAAAAATACATAAAAGCCAAATGGTTAAGTACATGAATAAAAGACACATCAAAACGATATAGTGGAATATAAACAAGTCTCTGTACAACATTTGTGGTGATCAAAAGGTGGAATTGTAGTGACAGTGTGTAATGTTCTTAGAGTCTCTACACTCCTTGGCACAGTCACAAGTGTCTTCCCGGAATGGTCTTTCGGGGATGTCGATAACGGTCCTGTCCTGTCCTGAAGGGAATGGTTCTTCTGGGAGTGGTAGTCCGTTTCTAAACCTCTTTTTGTCGGAGGCAATAAGTGTACTTTCTGCACAGAGATGGTCGCGCTCCAGTGGCAAATCTAAATTGTTTAGTCACTAACTTGCACGTCACACACCGTTCAGAAGTGTCCTCTTGAACTAAGTTTACATTGTGTCAAAGATTTTGGTAACCCTCTAACTCTTCTTCTCATTCGTTTGTGTGGATAGTATATATGTGTATGTTTTATGCGTTCGCGTACGTTTGTGTGGATAGTAGATATGGTCTGTGTTTTTCTTCTCTTCCCGTTTGTGTGGATAGTATATGTGTTTGTTTTATGCGTTCTCGTTCGTTTGTGTGGATAGTATATATGTGTATGTTTTATGCATTCTCATTCGTTTGTGTGGATAGTATATATGTGTATGTTTGATGCATTCTCTTCCCGTTTGTGTGGATAGTATATATGTGTGTTTTATGCATTCTCTTCCCGTTTGTGTGGATAGTATATGTGTATGTTTTATGCGTTCTCGTCCGTTTGTGTGGATAGTATATATGTATGTGTTTTATGCATTCTCTTCCCGTTTGTGTGGATAGTATATATGTGTGTGTTTTATGCATTCTCTTCCCGTTTGTGTGGGTAGTATATATGTGTATGTTTTATGCATTCTCTTCCCGTTTGTGTGGATAGTATATATGTGTATGTTTTATGCATTCTCGTTTGTTTGTGTTAATAGTATATATGTGTGTTTTATGCATTCTCTTCCCGTTTGTGTGGATAGTATATATGTGTATGTTTTATGCATTCTCGTACGTTTGTGTGGATAGTATATATGTGTATGTTTTATGCATTCTCATTAGTTTGTGTTAATAGTATATATGTGTATGTTTTATGCATTCTCTTCCCGTTTGTGTTAATAGTATATATGTGTATGTTTTATGCATTCTCTTCCCGTTTTTGTGGATAGTATATATGTGTATGTTTTATGCATTCTCGTACGTTTGTGTGGATAGTATATATGTGTATGTTTTATGCATTCTCTTCCCGTTTATGTGGATAGTATATGTGTATGTTTTGTGCATTCTCGTACGTTTGTGTGGATACTATATATGTGTGTGTTTTATGCATTCTCATTCGTTTGTGTGGATAGTATATGTGTATGTTTTATGAGTTCTCGTCCGTTTGTGTGGATAGTATATATGTGTATGTTTTATGCATTCTCTTCCCGTTTGTGTGGATAGTATAGTGTGTGTGTTTATGCGTTCTTGTCCGTTTGTGTGGATAGTATATATGTGTGTGTTTTATGCATTCTCTTCCCGTTTGTGTGGAAAGTAGGTATGATGTGTTTTTTGCATTCTCGTACGTTTGTGTGGATAGTATATATGTGTGTGTTTTATGCGTTCGCCAAGCGTTTGTGTGGATAGTAGATAATGTGGTGTTTTATGCATTCGCGACAAAGACCCTTTTCAGGGCCACTCCACTGCCTCAAAAAGATTTATTCTTTCTTGCCTAAAAACTTTTTTTAGTTGTATAATTTATGTTTAACTCACAAAAACATTATTCTCTGTTGCAAGTGTCCAGTACCGTGACGTCACCCTACCTGTTCCATTCCTATTGTTCCCATACAAAATTCCCATTGATGCTATAGTGTCCCAGGGTGTGCCATTTGACGCTATAAATCTTGACGCTATAGTACAAAGTAGGGTCCCGTAATGCTAATTCCCATTGACGCTATAAATCTTGACGCTGTAGTAGAAAAAGTAGGGTCCCGTAATGCTAATTCCCATTGACGCTATAGTATCCCTATTTTAATTTTTTATTTACAATGTTTCATTTTCCGCGAAGGTCGGTATGAGTTTAATAATTTCAGTACTACTTTAAGTCTTGGTAACATTTTTAAAATTTATCTATGGATTATTTTCAGTCTCCGCTAAAGTCCAGTGCAATTTCAGAATTTAGTGCTACACTTTGTCTTTGCCATTTCTGACAACCAAAACATCTGGCTAGTTATCAGTTTCCATTCAAGTCCGCTAAATTTTTCGGAAATTTAGTGCAATATTTTAAGTCACGGCAATCTGAATACAATCTTCCGGAGATTTTTCTCAGTCTCCACTAGAGTTTGGACATTTTGGTAATCTTAGTACTACTTTT
>JAECUM010026304.1:0-35700 GCA_016617855.1 Megalonaias nervosa
GTTATACTCAGCGATAAATCGATGTTACTCGAAGGTGTTGGTGGACGAATGAGAGTTATTGATGCTCCAGTAGAAAATATGTAAAATGTTTTCTAAACACGTAATTAGATCATCCATAATAATTATAATGTCATATCATCACGTTAGTGTGAGTCTGACTCCTGGTCAGATTAAAAGGCTGCAATCAGCATAAAAAAAAAATTGTGCGTTAAAAATATCGCTAAAGCGAGAACAAATGACCGGTGCAAATAAATTATCGTTGACCGAGCGTCAGTTCAAAAACTTCAATGATGCTAAAAAATCAAATAAAGGCGTCAAACTTAATCTTTCTGCGGGCGCCATCAAAGATATTGCTAAATCGGGTGGTATATTTCCACTTCTCGCAGTTATACCAGCATTAATAGCAGCTGCAGCCCCAGCTGTTGCAAAAGCAGCTGCGCTAGGTGCTGTTGGAACTGCTGCTGGAATGGCGTTAAAGAAAGCAACCGGACAAGGAATCAAAAAAAAAGGAAGCGGTTTAAGACTACCAGGAACCCTGTATTCGTGGTACGGAAAGGGTCTAAGATTACCAGGGACCCCATATTCGTGGTACGGAAAGGGTCTAAGACTTCCCGGGACAGTTTACTAATATCACCCATGTCCAATTTTGATTTACTTAATGCTGCTAAGCAACTAAATATAAAAAATTTCAGAGGTGTTTTTATGCGCGATCAATTACCAAAAAAAACAAACAATATTGAAACCGGTATCATTAATCTCGATAAAAACTCTGGCCCAGGCACGCATTGGGTCGGATATGCAATTGATCCACGTGGAATTATTTATTTCGATTCGTATGGATTAGCACCACCAAAAGAATTTTTAGAGTACGTTACCAGTGATATTCCAATCTGGTATTCAACGCTACCAACAGAAAAAATAACTGATCCTCCAACATGCGGTCGTGAAACCCTCGCTGTGCTTGATGCTGTATCAAAATCAACAGAACCACCTCATAAAGTCGTGCAAGCGTTCACTACACTACGTCATAACACTTAAACAGATATCAGTAAATATAATGGTAGATATTTATGGAAGATCTACTCGCAAAGATAAGAAGAAGGTCGATTTATCTAAATATGCAACTCTTGATCAGCTCAGAAATGAAATCGATGATTTATTAAATATCACAAGTGTGGATCAAAATGAAGTTGTTGTTTTTCAGGACAAACAAGGACGATTAAAAACGAGTAACATACAACTACCAGATGTACTTGTACGAATTCCCAACGCGGTTGTTAATAATATCGTTACTTTCACTGATCAAGGTAAAATACAGGATTCCGGTAAATCGGTTAACGACTATGTTAAGAAAACTGGTGATGTATTTACCGGTGATATTATTATGTCAGGAAGAAAAATTACATATCTTGGAGATCCAATCGCAGATACAGACGCAGCAACAAAAAAATACGTCGATGATCAAGAATCCAAGTACGTGTCAGTGCGCGGTGGTATAATGCGTGCATTTCTCGACATGAATAATAATGGTATTAATAATCTCAGAACACCAGAAACAGATTTTGACGCTGCAACGAAGAAATACGTCGATGATAAGGAAATTCCAATAACGACTTCGTTAACGACAATCAATGATGGAATTGCTGCATTTAGAACTGATTATATTAATCATGTACAAACATTTCTAAATTTTCGTAGAAATGTAAACAGATCTATTAATGACTTTTTTGGAACTCCACCAGTCGTTGACATAAAACTTACCGACATTAACATGAAAATCAAAGATATTGTTAGTGGAATTCCTAATATCATTGAAAAAACGAATCTTATTAAAATTCCTCACAAGCAGATCTTCAACGTAGTATACACAGTAGCATCAGGATTAGGAGTATGGACACTGCAAGATAATAATCTCAAACACACCGCAAAAGTCACTGGTGTATACAGACTGTCCGTATTTAGTAGTGCAAAATTCAGTATATTTACTACATTTCCATGGCGTTATTCAAACGATACTTTTTCTGGAGTTGTATCCGTCATAATAAATAAAGATGTGGAAGAAACATTTCTGCTGGAAGCATCTGATAAAAAATTAACCAAAGCACTATACTGGTGGTGCTTGGAATTTGTGTGTGAAACTCCTCAATTAGTTATCTAGATAAGTATAATGAATCAAGAGTCATTTATCGACGTTCAATGTCACAGATACGCTCAAGTATGTGAATGTCAAACCAAACTAAAAAATATCATCGACGATTACACGATAAAGGTAAAAAAATATCGGCGACGTATGGTTGTTATTGATATAATGGTATACTCTGTTTCTGCTGTTATTGCTGGAACTGGATTATTACTATCAACAATAACGATGACAGCGCCTGCAGTTGTAACAATTATAGTTTCAATGGCAACAACATGCGCAGGTATTTTCAGTATTATCGCTAAGAAAATATCTACGTGTACAAATGATAAACTAAACGAGTACATAATGAAATTGCACACAGCAACATCATCTTATTCTAAATTATCATCTTATCTTTCGGCGTATCTCAGCGATGGTAAAATATCCGATGAGGAGTTCGCAACGATAATGGAAACTTATCATGAGGCATTCAAACTGGATGATAAAGTGGAGGGTTGAATTTCCGCTCTATTAAATACGGAGTATTTTAAATAATGTCATCGTTAGAATTACTTCAGCAGATCGTAGCTAATACAACGCCGTCAAAAACTACTATGATATCATTAAGTTCAACCAATCCTGAATTTAGCGTTAATTTTCCAACCGCAATTCCAGCAAAGGAAATAGCGCTAGCACAATTACGAGTTTATCATAGCTGGCCTAATATTAGGTCAAAACCATTTGGTGGACAACAACCAAATAATTCACTGGTATTTGCGAATAAGAATAAACCGGATGGAAGTCTTGATTGCCAAGTTGTTGGAATTACAACGGGTAGTTATCAAATAGACGAGATTAATGATGAGTTCCAACGCAGAATTAAATCTATCACAGGGGGGAAGAATCTAAAATAGCGATTACTGCTTACGAACCAACACTATCAGCGGTGATTGAAATAAATTCTCCTGATTACCTCGTAGACATTTATCAAAGTTCAATTAGATCAGTGTTAGGATGGCCTGAAGTTGCACCTGTTTATAATGGAGTTTCAGAACCAACTAAAAATGAGTTTAAAACGAGTGAAGAAAAATTCATTAAAAATCCAGAATATCGAGGAAAACAACCATGGAGTAATACAAGATTTGGATTTCCAAACGACGATAGATATTACTTTACCGATTTTGACGGTAAAAGGATCCCCAAGTTGAATAAAGCATTATTTATTATTAACACAGACACCAAGACGAAGATTAGTTTCTATACTGTTGATGTAGGATTTATTAAACATTTTTTAGATACTCTTAAACCTGAATACGATAAAACGTTTAATGATTTAAGAAATTTACTTATTTCATTACCACAACATTATAATGAAAGTGTAAAGCAGCAAATAATCGAGTCAATAAAACACTTAAATGGGATCTTATTCGATTTATACATCGCCAATCGAAGTATTATAAACACTGCGACTAAACTCGATGGAAATCGTTACACGAATCCAGAATCTAAACAAGTATTTCTTAATCATTATAAAATAACAGAAAAAGATTTACAAACATTTGTTATACCAGATTTAAATAACGCTGAAATGAAGAAATCATTAAATGATCTTATTGAAGAATATTATCCGGGAGTAATTGAATCATGGAGAAAAATAGCCCCACCACCGGTTATACTAAAACACAATAACAACCCTTTTGGTGCCGGACGTCATATTATCGCCAGGCATTGTAAACATAACATCAGTTATTGCAGTCAATCTGGTATGCGATGTTATTGAAGGTAGCTATCAGATAGATCTTTCTAAGTCTAACCAGGCCCAACAAGGGTATATATTATACAGTTTTAGTCCATTGGCCCCTCCAGGTTGGTTAATTGTATCAGAGCCAATTAACCCCGTGTACGTGCGAGTTCATAATCCGTTATTATCAAGGATACACTTTAAACTTACAGACCAAAGCAATCGCATTCTGGACACAAGAAATGAAGAACTAAATATAAATTTGTATGTAAAATCATAATGCGTTTTTATCACAATGCGTTATCATAACAAAAAAAAAATATCCGTATGTATATTGCTTGTCTATAATACTGTATTCTTTGTTTACATAAAATCCGCACACAGTGCACAATCGAAATCTATTATCTAGAAGGCTGTGGCTGCATACTGATTATTCCATAATGGCTGTGTATATGTGCCGATTACCGCGTAAAGTTATTTTAAGAACATCCGCTATGACTAAATCAATATCCTTGGTTATGGCTTACGCATAGACTCAGTGTTAATGCAGAAGTATATATATTTTTTGGAAACTAGAAATATAAAATCCCATTTTACACAGAAAACTGTGGTTTTTGTTACTGTAGTTTTTAGGAAATAGGCTATTGGTAAACACATACTAACTTTTTTAGTATGTATTTATAACAAGGTCCGATAGCTCAATTGATAGCGCGTAGAAACTCTCGTCCTGGCGCCCATGGTTCGAAACCCGAGAAAGACAAATTGTCTGCGGGAGGCGATTTTAGGCCAAGATTTATAATCTATTGGGGCCTTGGCCGAGCCCTAGTCTATTTGTGAATAGAAATTAGTATACCTACCCACGTGTCAACACGTAGTAGGTGTCAGTTTTGCACCCTACGGATTTGATATTTGGGGGTGGGTGTGCTAGTTTCTATTCACAGGTAGAGAAAAGGCCATCATCTTCATTGTATATATCATAATCACCTTCATTGTATATAATCATAATCACCTTCATTGTATATAACCACTATCTTCATTGTATATATCATAATCACCTTCATTGTATATAACATAATCACCTTCATTGTATATAACCATTATCTTCATTGTATATAACCATTATCTTCATTGTATATATCATAATCTTCATTGTATATATCATAATCACCTTCATTGTACATAACATAATCACCTTCATTGTATATAGCCATTATCTTCATTGTATATAACCATTATCTTCATTGTATATAACCATATAATATATGTATCAAAATCATAAACCATCTGTATATATTTCATAACCATATATCACACAAAAACAGCTCCCTGACAAAAAAAGTCATGGGGCTAATATTTTTTTTATATTAAATATACACTTATTATATAATGAATTTTGAAAATATCAGTGTCATTGTTTCTGCGATTAAAAAATTACAACATAACGGTATCAATGTATCTGACAATCTTAATGCTGAAAAGATTCTATGTGATTTTGACTCATTACAACAACGAAAGAACGAGAACAGATTCACGCTATCTGCTGATTATAAATTCATGAAAATTATCCAACAAGGAATGTTAAAGTCACTGGCAACTGTCACTGATGATCAGGTAAAGTTGTTTGTGCCTCTCTCAAACGCTATTGACAAAATCAAGCTAGAATTATCTCATGAATACGAACAGAGAAAGATTATGAACTTTCGTATAAGACAGTTAAGAGAGCATTGTGAAAATACAAGTGAAAATACGAGTGAAAATGACAGCGATAATGATGGGCCATTGACTGTGATAATAGCTAAACAAAATCCTTGGGAAAATTAACATTCTGCTTAGTATAATGCAACCTACACACGTGGATATATTATATCCCAATCATTATGTTTCAGTAGGTATCAAGTACAATATTACCCGTTGTGTAAAGTTTTTCGTTGAGTTTACTAGTTTTCGTTGGGTCAAAACCCCAGGAAGGTTAACGGGAATTAACATTAGGTTTTAAATTTATCGATGAAAAACTGGTTTTTTCCAGTTCTTTTGCTCGTATTGTGTAGATTTTTGCTAGCGAATTACGATAAAAATCCGGAAAAAACCAGTTTTTCATCGATAAATTTAAAACCTAATGTTAATTCCCGTTAACCTTCCTGGGGGTTTCACCCTCAGAATTTATCAAAATCTGACTGATTTTCACTGATTTTTGGTCATTTTTCATGCAAAAAACGAGATTTTCGAACAAACAACGCGGTTTTCAGAACAAAATCAACGAAATAAAAAAACCACTAAATATTTATAAAAATTATTTTTATTTGCAGTACTTGAGATCCAAATTCACTGGTATGGATAATCAGGATAGCTTTTGACATTAGCTCGTATAAACGGATAACTACGATATTTATCATTATGCTTGACGGAACGCTAAATCATTTGGTAACATTAAAAATACGGTAGACTAAACGTATTGAAATCTTATTTTTTGTGCAAATCTTTTGGAAAAGGAAGATTTATATATATTTTCTGCCACGTATTGTACCGATTGAGGTACTATGTCAAAATATTTGGCAGCAGAATTAATTGACTTGAACACAATTTCTTCACCATCTGCATTTACGGATTTAACAGGTTTTGCAAATCGTACGCCGCCAGTGTTTCCAAACTTACAGTTTTCACTTTGCGTGATGATTCGTAGATTTCCAAATGAGTTGTCAAGTTTATTGCCGTTAATGTGGTCAACCACATACCCATCTTTGATCAATCCAAAATAACACTCATAGGTAAATCTATGTGATAAATATCTTTTTTTTCTTGCCATTAGTAGTAAACGCAAGATAACCAGTATTGATAACACTACCGACTGGTTTTTTCATCCTGCAATTCCTGATGATGCCATTACGAGATGCTTCATAATTAGTGATGATTGGATGTGACACAAACTCATTTTGTTCCATTTATATATATAATATTTATTTGTCTAAATCATTATTTTTTGAAAATCTAGCCAGATAATCTTCTTCTGTCTTTATAGGAGAGTCAGTGTTATATTTTTTATCGTAATATCGTTTCAGCTCTCTGTACTTTTTACCACCGCATTGCGCACACAGTTGAGTCTTTCCTCGCACTCCAGCACTACACACAATACACGGTTTTGGTCCCAGACTCCCATTTCTGATGCATTGCATATGATAACTACAGTATTCATTCACGCATGTTCTGTTACACGGAGACATATAACCGATTTTTAGCCAGTTGCAGTGATTTGGTTGAATCATATACAAAAGATTAATGTTCAATTAAATATATATTTGCCTTAATTATAATATGGAAGAATTATCCGTGATTGAACCCTATGCAACCAGATTCGATCTGGACAGACTACCCGAGTATAAACTTAGTATTTCGATGCAAGATCTAGCTTTAACGAATGCAGATATAACTAAACGTATCCGTGAGGCCAAGAAGGAATTTCGTGACGATGGTGCAGTTCATGCATGGTCAACATTCAGAGTTGGAAATGTTTCTAATACGATGAATGACAAACGAGGAAGAGTAATCATTAACCACCTTGATAATCAAAAATATTTTATTTTAATAAAATTTATTGTAAATACGGAAGAAGATATTTGGATTGTTCGTGACAAGCGCGATCCCGTCCGCGTGCAGTCAGGAAATAATATCTTCTTGAGTAATAAATCTAAACCAGGAATACTAACTGGTATAGATAAACCGTATTATGAGCGATCGTACCCTGTAACTGCGGTTGTCTATGGAATATTTCCGCTGAATAATAAACCTGATGCTGGGGATCTCAAACCGATGAAATTGTCATCACCGTTGACAGCATCAACGAGGATAAATTGCGTGGCTGAGCGAGTTACAGAACACTTTACAAACGCGATACATGGTAATGGTTTAACTGATTTAAGACGTAAAAAAATAAATGCATGGGCAGAGTCAGTTAAAGATACTGGAGCATCTATCAGCGACGTTGCTGAGCTAGAGAGAAAATTAAGATTTCCAATAACAGTAAAAACATTAACCGGAGAGATTTTGTACAAACCGAAATATATAAAAAATGGAGCTCCGATAGATATTATTGATCATAACGCGCACGCATGGATTGCTGCAGTAACAATATTTCCACGAGATAGAACGGTTAAATTTTATGACGGTGATATCTTTGATTTTATTAAAAATATTAGTAAAACTGATCCTGTTTCTGTTTGGTTATTTCAGAGTTCGGAATATGATCATTACGATCAATTTGTACGACCTAATGGTGATATTTATCGTACAGAATCTCTCCATGAGGAAATGGAACATCTTGCACAACGCCTTTGGCGTGAATATACCTCTGATGATGTCATAGTTAGACAATTATTGAATAACTGTTTTACTGTTCCGTCAGTCACTGCTCATTTCGCTCAGGAGAAAAATTCATGGAAAACGACACGATCGGAATTTCTTGAAGATGTCAAGAAAAGTTGTATAGAATATGGGCACGGTGGATTATGGAACACCAAATACAACCATAGTGATGTTATCTCGGTTGATATGGTAGCATGTTATCCTGGGAGTTTTCTTGGATATGGAGAATGTTCTAAATACTTTAAGAGATTCGGACATCCTACACATGACATGACCAGGGTTGCAATAAACGGATCCTTACCAGATTTTGACTTAACAGGATTTGCTCACGTAGAATCATTCGAGTTTAGAGAAGATCTCCATGCGATTACTTATATTTGGTTCGGAAGACATTTTTCAGAGCGATGTTGGGTTCCGATAGTACTATTGCCATATATGCTTGATGCTGGATTTTTAATATCGTTGAGAGTAACTGAAGCGATTATATCGTATAGTTCACAGAAGCAAGTTTGGTTACCAGAACCGGACAGATTTAGTGTCGATGATGCCAGGAAAGAATTCCCTGATATTGATGAAGATCATGTCATTAAAATAAATAAATGCAGGAACGAGTACGATGAAAAACTTGCAAAGATCTTGGTAGAAAGATAATCGGTAAGTTTACTCAAGGTGGTTCATACGATTATAAACGAGCGTGTACAAGATTGATTATGGACGATGCTGAACTAGATTTTATAATCGCTGATACAACGGAGAAAAACACATTTATAAACAGATGTAATGCTTATTTATCAGATGGAACAAAATTAGGTACCATTGTGAGCTATCTTGATAGCGACTCACCACAATTTACTCATTTAAGATCTTCGATGTTAGTTTATGTTTCGATAAACCTACTATCGATGATAAATAAATTTCCTCGTCATGCTGTCAGAGTCGCTACGGATTCATTTTATGTACACAAAAAATATAAAGATTTATTAAAACTCGGTAATGGTGAATGGGGGACATGGAGGATAAAACAAGAAAATATACTTAGTTATTCTGAATCTGCCGATGTTGAAATTGCGGAGACATATTACAAAAATAATAATCAAATATCAAAGTCATCTGCACCATCTGTGTACGATCCTGTAGCTAGACATAAGACCGTTTATCTTAATGGGTGTGGAGGTTCAGGTAAAACAACTCATGCGATTAACTTATTTATGAATAATAACTCAGATATAATTGTTTTGACACCTACACATAAACTTGCTAGAGAAATAAAGCAACGAGGAGTAAAATCATGTACATATCACAGTTTCTTTAGATGGTGCGGAGATACATGGACCCCATCGCGGATGGGTGAAAATATATACCTAGGTATATTATATGGGACGAGATATGCACGGTGTCGTTAGAAACACTAAAAACATTTCTTGATTGGTTGTTATTGAAGAATACTGCTGTGATTATGTGTGGCGATCATGGTCAACCACCACCCTTTGTTGGACAGTCTCCACATGAATGGCTAAAGAATAACGTAGATTATTACGAAGAAATACATGATGACCATAGAGCTATTGATGAACCGCTGAAAGAGCTTAAAAGATTAATCAGACTTCAGCCAGCTCAAATACAATGCGAAATATTGCGTAAAGTAATTGCAGAAACTTCTATGAATGAATTTTGGATTTTATGGACACCTGCTGATTTGATAGTCGCAAGTAGAAAGATAGTTCGTGATGAACTGCAAAAGAAATTATTTATGTTACATAAAGAAAAGTTTCCGGATCTACATGTACCTTTGTGCTATCGCCCATCAGATACTCGATGACAAAATATTGAAGTTGAAATACCAGGTACCTTGGTTCCACCGAGGGTACAGAATCTTGTCTTGAATGATATCGTGTTGGTTGCTGTTGATGTTGTTGAGAGTGCGTTGAACATGGATAAATCGCCATGGACGTTAGGATACGCTATAACAATTCACTCGTCGCAGGGATTAACTATAACTGATACTAGAATCTGGATTGTAGATGATCGTATTGAATGGTCGAATTTAGTCTATCTCGCCGTATCTCGAGTCAGGAGAATATCGCAACTGCGTAGGGTTATTGTAGATTATGTAATAACTGAAGAAATCACTAACAATGTCGATATCAATAAAAAAATTAGTCAGCTATAAACAGTGTGACAAAAGAAATAAACATGACTTTGATCTTGATGCTGAATTTATTATAACACTAAAACAACTACAAAATAATCATTGCGCAAGTTGCAACTGTAATATGTCATGGCAGTGTTTTAATCTAAGACAATTTACTGTAGACAGAATTAATAGTGATCTCGGTCATACACGTGATAATGTGATGTTGACCTGTCTCGAGTGTAATCGACGTCGAGGTTCTGGACGTTTACAAAATTGAGCTTGGTGGTAATTGCGTATCCTCGGGAATTACTTGTAATTGTTCACGTACAAATCCACGTTGAGGGGCTGTAGAATCTAGTCTGTATATTGGAGGTCTACCAGTGGATCTTACCACGCTAGAAATTTTATGTGTAGTCACGCTCCAGATAGGATCGGTTGCTCTTTTTTTACCACCTTCAAGTTCGCCAGGTTCATATAAATATCTAACTGTAACATTACCTAATACTGGTTGAGAGAAAGATTCGCGTCGTTGTATTGGTAAATATTTTTTTGTGATCGCATTAGAAGGTTTCATGGAAGTTGCACGAGTAATTTCATTATTCAACGCAGCTATCACACTCGGTAATCTTGCAACCCATTCACGAGATTTATCCTTGAGGTCAGTAGATATTTCCTTTGCATATTGGTATCCAAATAACCGCTCAGCAAGTGTTCTATTAAATCGTTCAACGATTGCCTGATCACGATGAATTTCAGCATGTCCTCGTCTGATTTTAACATTATGCTTGTTCATCAACGATGATACTACTCCAAGAAATTCTTTACCAGGATCAACTTGTAATAACCATGGCCATCGTAGACCACCACGTTGATAAATGCGTTCAAACGCAGATGCAACTTCAGATGCTGTCTTTGTTGATAATGGCTCCGCTTCTTTATATCTACTCGCAACATCAACGACAGTTAACGCGTATCTATACGTGTATTGACGTCTTCGTGTTTTAATGGTATCGTGTGGTAAAAACAGTATATCCGCTTGATGAACTTCATTAGGAACGCTAACATCAAAATGCGCATACTGAATTCTTTTAGGTGGACTCAGGAAGATTTGCCATATTGCCTGTCGTGCTAACCATGATGCAGCAACATCACGTGAAACTTTTGCTGCTTCGGCGAGTTTACTAATGGCTGCTTTACCTCTCCAATACCCTCTCGGGGAATAATAAACAGATTCCATTATGATAGTTATATAATTAATTACCAGCCCCTAGCACTAGTTTACCTTTCATAGCAGTTTTACTAGAAAGCTAGCGAGAGATTCTCTGAGAGATTTATTAGGTATAGAATTTAATGCGTGAATCAATTTCACATCTGCGAGATGTCGTTGTTGCAAATCCTTACTTTTATACGCGACATCATGAACATGACACGCTTGATCAATCTTATTTACTGGATACTCTCCTGGTTTTGGTTGATCTCGTTTGTCAAGTCAGATATCGAGACGAGTTCCTGGACCACAATAATTATATCTGGGTAAATGTTTCTCACCAGGGTATTTAGCCCATGGAGTTCCTGGTAATTTTCCTAATGAAGCAGCGATATCCCCACCTGTTTTTGATGAAATAAATTTATATTTCTTGGTGCCACATTTCACACACTTACCTGTAAGTGCTCGTCTTTTATTTTTTGTTGTTACTGTCGTTAATTCAGTAGTAGGTGTAGATGCTCTGCATCGAACACAATATAGACTCATATTATTAATTATATGGATATAATTGACTTTTCTGCGACACGAAAACAAGAACCAGTAAAGCACCATCCAGCGCTTCCGAATTCTATCAGAATGATTATAATAGGTCCCATCTGGAAGTGGGAAGACGCAATTATTGCTCAATCTAATAATGAGATGGCTGAAGTGGGATAAATTGTATTTGATAGCGCCATCTGTAGATGATCAGCGATGTTACGAAGTACTTAAAGATTTTAATGAAAACGCAAAATTGTTGCATGAAGACGGTGAAGTCATAGACTTTATTACTGATATTGATGAAGCGCCATCTGTAGATGATCTGGATGGATTCATTAATAACCTCGTGGTATACGATGATGTCATGCTGGACAAACAATCCAATCCAGCTCGGATATTTTCACGAGGCCGTCACAAAAACACAGACGTGATTTATGTTACACAGCGTTATGCACAAATTCCAAAAGTGATCAGGGATAATTGTAATATTTTAGTTGTGTTCAACGGAGTTGATAATCGTACGCTGCAAAATATTTATTATACTTGGTGTTCTGGGGACATGGACATGAACAAATTTAAAAATTTCTTTTCAAAAGCACAAGCTGCTCCCTTTGGTTTTGTAACAATAAATTTACATGATCCGAGGTCAAGATATCGTAACGGACTTGATACAATTTTTGGATAAAAACCATAGCAGCAGGGAGGGTGAACGACATACACGTAGTGACCAGTACGTGAAAAAATCAGAAAAAATCTGATCAATTAGAGAAGTTTTTACTGTTAAAGCAAAAACTTTTTTTTCAGCCTTCGTAGGAACCCTTAAATTTCAAAAATAAGGTCTCTACAAAGTTGTAGGGTTCACCCTCCCTGCTGCTTCTCTTTCCCCACCACGAAGAATTGAGTTTCAAAAGATCATGTGAGCTGTACTGTATAGGTTTATGTATATAAAAAATATAACTTACCAACATATATAGATAAATGCAGTTCTGTTACTCTTTGAAGAACATGATCCTTTATCATGTAATAAAACAGTTCATGAGAATGTGAAGTATCAAAGAGCAAATCTATTTTTAACACATCTACCCTTGCATGATGCTGAGATTCCATCATGTTGTTGATTGTCTGTGTTCCATATGAATTTCTTCCAAAATCTGCTGGCTCATTAGGAACTATAACAGTCTGCATTACATAAGTCTTGTTTCCAAGTGAATAAATAATGTCTTTGGGTACTGGCAGATGATGAAATATGTACACATGAAATGATAAGTTGACAGCAAGTATCCTTTCAAATGCAAAATCTCCTGAAGGTCTGTAATGGATAAAAAGTTTCATAAGTATGGTTCTTGATTATCAAAAACTGAGGATAAAATCAGGAAATCTGATGGTGATTCTTTTTATGATAAGAGTGAAACAAGAGTCCCATGAAGGGACTGACACTCTACTAATCAAAATGTATATCCATAAATCTATGATAAGTCTGTTTCTTCATTTTCGCTGCTAAGTATCACACCTTTTCTGCTATTCCTGGAAAACTCCAGAAATGCCAAATTTCATAACAATATTACATAACTTTCTTATATTCAAATCAACATGTTCACAAGATATGTAAATGCAGTAAAAACATTTTATCAGAGCCTTTGACCTTGAACCTCACATCATGATTAAAAAGATCAGTGAACTTGATTCACTGTCAAGATATACTCACATTGTAATATTTCTGGAAAAAATAAAATTACTGAAGTAGTGTACCACATTAGCATCATCTTCATTTAGTACCATCCAACTACATGGTTTTGGTGAAAATCCTAATACACCGTTTTAGCCATCCATTTAGGAGAAGTAGTGAAAAGCCCACAATGATATGCACATCCACTGTGAAGGAGTTGTAAAGACAGCATTTGCAAGCTAACCGCTGTCGTGGATATACTTCGGACACAATTTTCATTTTTTTAAAAAATTTTCACAATTTTAGGACCAAATTGAGAGCAAACAGCCCTTTAGTAAAAACCCCATGTCACTCTGACCAACTGACTGGGAGAAGTAGCAATAATAATGTCTTTTCCGCTGCATGCTACAAAAAGACTCTGCCCAGAAATAATGACCATTTTGAACTGACCTCAAACCAGTGGTTGTCATTAACTCATAATAACTTTGTAAATGTCATAACTAAATTACATGTCATCACCAAAAGCAATATACACTGTAAGCAATATCCTATGCTATTAAAAATGACTGATCTTTAATTAAAAAAATTCTTTCAAAAGTTCCAAGAATTATATAAAAAATTAGTACTGCAGGTATTTCATTGACAGCAGAAATGTTTTTAACTGTTTTTCAAAGCCCATCTTTCATTATGATGATCTATTCTTTTTGCATATCTTAACGGAGATTCATCTGCCACTAATATCACCTCCAAGTCTCTTTCTGAGAGTTGAAATTATCCAATCTGCATCAGAAAGAAACAAGGATGCTCTGACTCAAATATTCTATGCCACATCAAATGAAGCACATAACAATGTCATATGATTTATTAAAAAATCTACAATGTTATGCAGTATGAAACATGTTCATTATATTTAAATTTTATGAAACTCATTTTCAAAAATTTGCAAACTGCTATAAGAAGCCTGTGCCTTATAATGCAATTTGAATTTCTTCAGAAGTTCCATATAAAAAAATATGATACAACAGTAACTAATGTAAAACACTTATAAGCAACGTGAAAAATCGACAAACTCCTTAATGTTCATAAGAATTTAATAAGGCAATAAGAGACCCAACAGTTATTTCCAATTTACACTATTTTGTCCTTTACATGAATTTTTCAAAAGTAAGTAATTCAGATGCGTTACCAGTATGTATTGCTACACAATAATAAAGCATAACAAGACTAAGTTGAAGGGACTGATGCTCCAGAGACCAAATGGAATTTCCTGGAATTCAAGATGCAACCATTTCTTAATTTCACTTGTTAAATGTTGCAACCATCTATGATACTCTTCAAAATAACAAGATTTTCAAATTAGCTGTTTTATTGATGGACTTAATGAATGTTGGATTCATGTCACGTTCATTTAGGACTATATGAAATCACAAGATGTCTACTGGTATAAACCCCGTGTTGATATGACTTCTGTTTTGGAGGAATAACAATAGCAAGACTTCTAAGATGCTGTTATGGTGACCATAATGGGTATTGGATTGGAACCATATCATTTAGGACCAACTAGATATGAGTCTTTTGGTGGAAGCACAATATTGATGTGACCAGTCATCTAGCAGAAGTAGTGATAACATGATTTTCATGATGTCAACTGAAGTGGCCATACTGGAAGTCAGATTGGCACCATAATCATCATTTATGCCCCTCTAGACATCATAAAAAGTTTTTCAATAAAAACCCCATGCTTACTTAACCATTAATTCAGGACTGGTAGTTTGGGGGGGGGGGGTTAAGATGGCCATTGTGGTGACCATGTTGGAAGTCTGAGTGACAAGATTTTCATTTGGGACTAACTATACATCATAAGAAGTAGTTTAGAAAAAAATTAGTGTTGATATAACCATCCATTCAGAAAAAGTAGCAAGATTTTCAAGATGACCTTTGTGGCAGCCAAACTGAATGTTTAACGCAGAACCATTTTCATTTAGGACCAGCTAGACATTTGAAGAAGTCTTCTGGTGAAAACTCCATGGCATTATTACTTACTGTTCATGAAGTGCAGCATAATAATATTTTCAAGATGGCCTCTGTAGCAACCATCAGATTGGCTCCATTTTCATTTGCAACTAACTAGACATGATAGGAAGGCTAACAGTAAAATACCATGTGGATATGTACATCCATTCAGAATTGGTAGCAATAACAAGGATTTCAAGAATGAATGTTTGAGTAGCAACATTTTTCATTTAGGGTCTACAAGCCCATGGAATGAACATGTATATTAAGTGTCATGGCTATCCTCAAATGCTAACAGCCGACCAAAAGACCATCCCATGAGTGACCAGAAGAACTAAAAATGAACACAATAATAATTGTAATAATATTTCTTAATGTTTGAAGCCTGCAGATAAATATTATTTTCAACAGCATACATTTTTCATATTTCAAAAATATTTCAAATCACAAATTGAAACTGCTAAAGAAATGTAATAATCTGGAAAGTACCAAGACTTCCTCACTGATTAACCCTTTGATCAATCAGTGAGAAAAAAGTATCATCCGTCAAAAAATGATACAAGGGAGATAAATACTATATGGTCTAATTATTTACATAAAGGGCCCTAATGTGACTAAGTAGTCTATGGCACATGCCTTCACAGATCACTTATCCGAGTGGTCTAAACACTTACCTTTACAGATGACTCACCTGTCAGATGGGTTCAAGTCTTGGCTCAATCAAGATGGGTATGAGGGAAAGCTTGCATGAGCTTCCCATGGGTCAGCAGTTCTTACTGAGGTTTCCCAGGTTCTTTCTCCACAAAATCTAATGGCCAGCATGTATAACCTACCATGTGCTAAACAATGGCATCAAATCCACAAAACCATAGCCACAACCATTTACCTAAATCTTCAGTCTCTCCTTTGAAATATAAAATTGACTAGAAAGACCAGAAATCTATTCTTTATTACTAATTTTAGTAAGGGTTATGTAGATTAATTAGTATTCTGTGCTAGACCTTTGTCCATAACTGAGGGTACGAGTTTGGTCTTAGGTTTTATTCCCATTTGAAACTCAGTATGTGGAATCATTTACTGTTGTGTTCATATATAATTTGAGAGGAATCATTTATTTAAATTATTCACTGGAATTACAAAGTGTTCATTGACTTTTTTGGACTAAAACACTAGTCTGAGATTACTGTGAATTCATTCAAAGACATTCTGTATTATATCATTGTGATACATAAAGACTGTTGATATATCAGCCTATTCAAGACTACTGGGATGTCAGAACATTCAATATTGGAATTTATTTGGAACACTATACTGTTTGACTAGTGATAGAATATTTAGGATTATTTGGGTTATAATTCACAAAACTACAAATTCCTCTAAATGTCAACTCTGTAAATTTATTTTTGTAGAGTTTAATAAACTTCTTGGTTTTTCACTTTTGTTATTTAAGACCATAGAGTTGCAACAGAAATACCATTCAGTCTGTTGACTATTATTATTAATACAAACTAAATTTTGTAAAAAATAGAATGCATACTATGCCATAAACATGGGAGAATTGAAATGCCAATAATGAAAACAAAAGATTCAAGAGAAAGGTTCTTCAAAACAAATTGTCTAACCTGCCACTAAAGTTGCCACTGTTCTGTTAGTTTCTTAAATTTTAACACACTACTTACAACAACAAAGCTCCTGCCAGAAAAGTTATATCTCATGATCTGCTAAATTGCATTCAAGACAATAATATTATTAGCTAGTCCTAAAAAACTTACCCTATAGAATATGCCACTTTTTGATTTCCTGTAAAAAAGCTGCCTCCCATTGGTTTCTCCATACAGATGGGCCAATTGGACATATTGCCAACCTGTATGGTAGCATTACAATGTACATGGTAGAGAGTGATGAATTTAAGCAGCCTCTTGGCTTCACTTCGAGCATCTGCCAAAACCTGCAGAGGGCTGTATGCCTCATTAAAGTATGTCACCTGAATTACTGCAAACATCAGAGCAAGACCCAGTCCACAATAAAACAAAGTTTTCTTCTTCCTACCAGCTGCCATCATAGTAAGTCGCAGACACATTCTTATCTGCATTACCGGATTACAGTTGAACCTAAAGCACTCATGTTTCTTCTAACTACTATCATAATGTAATTCCATATGGGCACAGGTGTATCATATCTGAATGGCAATAAAAAAAAGGATCACTAATAATTATCTAATTGGTTATAATACTTATTGCAACAATGTCAATAACACTTGCACAGGTAACGGCAATAGTACTCAGTACAGATGTGTTCCAATTCAATAATACTCAATATAGATGTGTTCCAATTCAATAGTACTTGGTACAGATATGTTCCTGTTCAATAGCACTCAATACAGATGTGTTCCAATTCAATAGTGCTTAGTACAGATAGATGTGTACCAGTTCAATAGTACTTAGTACAGATGTGTTCCAGTTCAACAGTACTTGGTACAGATGTGTTCCAGTTCAACAGTACTTGGTACAGATGTGTTCCAGTTCAACAGTACTCAATACTGATGTGTTCCAATTCATATTTTGAGCTGTGCATCGTGCAAGTCATGATTTAGCAACATCCTCAGGCATCCAGGCATCTGTAATATAAAGAATGTCATATGAAGATATCCATGCAACTAATTTGAAATAATCTGGATTAAGTTGGCAATATTAACATAACCATAAAATTAATCTGAAATGATCTGGATTAACTTGGCAATATTAACATATCCATGTAACTAATTTGAAATAATCTGGATTAAGTTGGTCACATGAACATAAAAATGAAACTGATTTGAAATAATATGATTAAAATGTCAGTACCAGTGGCAAAGCATGAAATTCTGTGCCCCTCAGCAAAACTTAACTCTGAGACTCTCCCAATAAAAAAGTTATTTCATGGGAATTTTGGGCCCCCAAAGTGCAAACCTCCTACCCCAGGTTATGGAGGTTGTGTTGCTACTGGTTAGTACCAAGTGCTTCAAACCAACAATTCTTTAGCAAATGAATACACAACAACAGTAATTTTGCAGCCACATAATATCATATAACAAGAATGGGGGTGGGGGACAAAATGTAATAATTTTGTTCCAAAACAGGCAATTTTGATTTAGACTAGATTTATTTAATTTTGCAAACTCACCCTAAGACCACTAAACTGTTAAAATTTATCCAGCTCTAAAAAAGTCTGCCATGTGGCATTTATCTCTGTATATCATTTACCCATACAAATGGGACAACAATTCATATTCCTCATAAAGGTATATAAGGCCATCAAGCACTTCAAGTTTTCAGTTGTAAAGACAAAATCATTGTGGTTCCTGTATAGTGTTTTACAGCAAATCTATCATCCTGAAACAATCAGAGTAAACTGCCTTATGCAAGGGACACACTGGTGGCCAACCCAGCCTGGTGTGGGCTGGATCTGAAGCTGCGCCTTTCTGATGATGGGTCCTGCATGCTAACCATTAAACCTCTGGCTCCTGAAACTATTTCTGTATATATCTATGTAAAATGTTAAGCCAACTGTGAACTGCTTTAACCAAGATCACTGTCAAGCAATAAGCCTGCACATCAGGGTCTATGCTATTCACTCTAAACCATAAGCAGATTACGCCATGGATAACCTCTTCTGCCAGCGCAGGTCACAATGGTCCATCTGTTTCAGTTCAGTGTAAGTCACATACAATCAAAAATATTATAGTGAAACTCTGCTATAACATGCTTTGTTATAACATGGCATGGCTAACGAAAACTTACGATAATTTCACCAATTTCTTGAAGGACCACAAAGCTTTAATGCCAAAATCAGATCTTGATCTAATAAGTTGGTAGGATGTTTTGTATTCTTAAAGAAAAAATATATCATATCACTTATTCTAATTTGGAAAAATGTTATCTCTTTATAAAGCTAATAACTGTTAATCTAATTCTTATTGAACCAGTAACAATATAGCCATCGTCTTTTTCGTATGGTATAAAAACATGTCTCACCCAAATTATATATATATATATATATATATATATATATATATCTCTATCTATATATATATATATATATATATATATATATATATATATATATTTACCTAGTAACCCTATTTAAGGGAAAATAATAGACCACCAATGCCTGTTTAAGTGCCATACACATCCCTGAACCAAAAAATCCCATTGTTTAAATAAGTTTATCATCTGTATTATCTGGAGCTATTTTGGTCATTGCCACAAACATATAAACACTAGCCCACCCCCAACTCCTTACCTGTTAACTTCATCAACTTGAATATAATCCCACATTATGACTTTCATGTTAGTTTTGAAGTCATCATATTGCTATAACCACATGCTTATAATCTGACACAAACCTGTATATTTTCAAGTCAAGCATGCTAACACCAGCTTAAACTGCTCAGTTTTTACACCTGCTAAATATTGTTCATCCAAAGTACATTAGAGTTCAATACTCTTGACCTCATGTGCAAAGCATTTAAAGTATTTTTTAATCCAGAATACAAGTTTCTATCTAGAATCTTTCAATTTCTAATTTTTTATACACTTTATTGAAGTCAAAAATTAAGTATCTGGATTTAAATGGAATCTAGCAAAAGGAACTCTAGAAATTATCTTTCATAGCACACATTTTGATTAAATTACTATTATGGACACAATGAGGTCAGTTGGTGAGTAAACATACTCTGATTATTTACACTGTTTAGTTTACATTTTCTGTTTATATATGTATACATATGATGGTTCTCTGCCCCAAAAATAAATACAGTATGACCCCGCCATAGCACGCTCCGTTATAACACGAATTCGGATATAACCCGGTCATGGTGTGGCTCCCGAAATTTCATTTACATGTATTTTTCTTGTACAAGAAAAAAAATTCTTTCTTAAAAGTACAAAAAAACCCATAAAAGTTTATCATTTTGGGGGAGAGATTGCTTATGAATAATACAAGACGATCGTGGCGTGGTTCCTTAAGTTTTACACGTATTTTTCTCGTACACGAAATAATATTTTCTTCTTAAAAGTACAAAAAATTACTTGTAAAACGTTTATTCAGGGATCGCGCAGGGCTTCGCCAATGTAGCAAATTGCGATTTTTTTTCCCCTTATTGGTGGCAAAATATACCATCTGGCGATTATTTTTTATTGGCAACACTGCTGGCTGTTTAAACGTGTATATACAACCATTTGTTTGGAGTGTAGAAATTCAGATGCCCCATGAAAGGAAGCCGCAGATCTGACGTGATATAAAATGCACTCAAATTTATCTATTGTTACATAAACAAATTCTTTGTCCATATTGACAAACCATCTTAACAATGCATTGTTATATCATAATCCACTTATGTTGGCATCTAGCATGAGTACTGTATGTTGTGAGATATCCACTTTTTTTTTCTTTTCTTTTTTTTGTTGACATTTCTGATAGCAGAGATCAACCGGACGAAGCATTATCTCATAATCTATCTTTCGTTGGATTTTCGGCTGCTCGCTAATAATTAATATATTTACATTGACATTTGTATGTGGATGGGGCATTATCTCAATCTATCTTTTGTCGAATATTCGGCTGCTCGCTAGTACTTAATATATTTACACTGACATTTGTATGTGGATGGTAAGTAAAATTCCTCTTCTTTGCACTCAGAATTAAATCCTTCAGAATACTGACATTTTATGTAGTAAACCCTGTCATGAAGACCAGAACGTATCTATCGTCCGTTGGCCATTTTTAAATTCCTGACGCATGCGTGGGAAGGCGGCATAATTACCACAAATGTAAAAAAGAAAGATGTTACTTGTTGGTCTATTCAATAGACAGGGAGGAACAGTAACTAATCGACCAAACGGCTGCCAACTCTTTTTTTTTTAATGTACCCATATAAATAGTTTGCTGAAATTTCAAAGAAAACAGATTACCTTTGAAGCACCGATTGTTATGAAAACGTACTTAGCAAAGGGGGGGAAAAAAAATTAGTCACAATCATGTAATACAATTATTTGATGTTGCCGCTGCAATAAGAAATGGGCATTTGTTTGGTTCTCCAAAGCGGTGACTTCAATAACGCATGCACCCTTCATCAAAGAAAGCCGACTTCAATCTTCAATAAAAACAAAGACCCTTTCTTCAAAGGAAGTCAATTCCAAACTTGAATAAAAACAATGGAATCTGATGGATTGTTTCATTTTCCAACGTGAATGGAACACGTTTACTGTGCCGTAAAGTTTCCTATTAGCAGGAATAAAGTTTATGCTTACAAACGTTACCTTCGGCGGCTTAAAACACACACTAACTTTCACCGACATGGGACCTCCTGAAAAGTTAATGTGCTTTATCATTCGTTACATGATTGTGCTATTTTTTTTCCACTGAATTCAGACCTATATGACCTGTGAGAAAATTACTGAATATTTTTAGTGTGTGTGTGTGTTCAATGGAATTACTTGTATTGTGGATTCAATATATGTGACAAGATTCGCGGCCAAATACACGGTGTTGATACTCTATTCATGCTATACATCAGACATGAATATGTAGTAGGATCATGCATTTTATAATTTTATATATTCATGTTTTAATTAGGCAGAAATAGGTATTTTATTATTTTATGTAATTTAGTGTTCATTGATGAGTGAAATAAAGTCATCAGTTGCAATTGTTGTGTTATTCTCATTTTACACATATTTAGCCAATTAGGCAACCTTGAACCAGGATTACCTGTTCGAGTTTTGTTCACTCTGAGCAATGAAGCTACACTGATTATTGTTCATGCCGAGTTGTTCTATTATATGACAAGTGGCAAGTAACTTTCTGATTTGTTAGTCTGCTACTTGTCATGGAATTGTATAAACCCCTTCATTTATTAATACATGTACTCCAGTTTCATGTTTTTGTGTACAGCGATACCTGAGGGTGATTTATGTATATTATACAATATTTCGAAACGGTGAGTTTGGTTCATCCTATGCCGCACTGCCGAAGTGCTTTCGATGGGAAAAACCGAATACTTCCAGTGCACAGACGATGTAGGGCTGCATCATCTATGTATAAATGCCTCACCGTAAGACTAAATCTTTACATTACGGAACGTTTTGTCAGTGAGTAGTCTACTTAAGGACTTGCACATCTTCAGCTGTAGAGGTATGTGAGTTATTTATTAATTTCTTGTGTATAAGTTATAACTATTGTACTACCATGTTTATTTTTGTATATTGTTATGTGTAGGCTCATACAATAATAACAAGAGAAAAGAGTGACGACAACAAGCTTTGTATATTTTAACAAAATAATTTATTTCCCTAGAAAACAATGTAAAATTGGAAAATAGGACTTACGGTTTGTGAATATAATCCAAAATTTAATCCTAAGAATGAAAAATCAAGTCCTATCACTAAATAGTTCTATTAGAATCCAAGTTTGAATCTCGACAACGTTCCAATATGGAAGGCGACGACGTCAGATGTGGTCCTTGTACAAAATAGCAACAATTCCTCAGTTGAATTACAGTTTATGTTTCCGAATAATTCCAGAATAAATTTCCACTGCATTTCTTTCTCCCAGAATTTATAAAACAGTACACTCGTTTGGTTTTCTAGAGAATAAATTATTAAATTGCAAAAACAAATGAACCTCAAAAACAATCTGGTTTCAACAATAAAATAACCTATCCGGCCTTCTAGGTATCAGGAATACAACTGACTGATAAGCGGTCGGGAAGAGTATTATATCTACCCTAATTATCATCCCATTCTCGCGAGACAGACTACGAGGTCTCCTAACACATGAAATACGCAATAAGAAAAATGCAATTCGTCACGTAGGAAGAACCCCTTTCTACTATCATTCTGAAACAAATTTAAAAATAACACATTGTTTATCCAGACTAGACGAAATGACCTTGGCAATAGCCAATTGTTTTAGTGCAGCGCTTAAACTACCGCGGACCAAGGTAAACTAAAAATATTGCAAATGTAATACGTTTTACGTCTTAGATAAACAGAATTACTGAAAAAGAATTTCGAATCCCTGCAATAATCATTAAAATAAAATGTAATGAAACAAAAATAAAATAAAAAAGAATTTTAAAACTAACACACAAGCAATTTAATTACATATACGTAACAATATTTTCTATGTAGTTTTGGCTTACGTAATTTAATGCAAATATTTTCTATTCTTGTTTGTGACTTAGCAAGAGATTTATATTAGCAATATAAAGTTGCATTTTTAAGAAACGTTTAGTACCATAGGATTCTTATTGGACACAGGCAGGTTCACTTCTGAACCTGTTTATTGCTTTGTAATGTTGTGCCGATAATGTAATTTGCTCCATATATAACATTACATGTTATCATATATGCTTGTGTCATGCACAGTACACGGTGTTAGATGTATTTTCAGCTGATCAGAATTGACAGGGTACCAGCTGTAGAGCTGACCATAGCAGCCGTAGAGCTGAGTGAACAGTGTTGCTGGTCGATTAGCAGGTGATTGGGCATTGCTGACCGAATCGGTGGACGCTAATTGCTTGACTAATGAACTGAATGGTGCTTGGTGACTACCCGAAATGGTGACTGCTTGATTGACCAGTGTGACTGGTAGCCAAGTGTGCTAGTGACGGAGTGTTTTATGTTACTCCATGCATGTAATCTTTTAGCCGTGGGCTAATTTTGGAGTTTGTTATACCCAGTGTTTTGGGACTAGGACTGTAATGATACTGTGTATGATATCTGACCCTTTGTTTTCATCATTTTACTATTTGAGTAATGTACCTCATTTTTCACAGAGTGAACACATTTTTCTATATGAGTAAGTACATCATCTTTTACTAATTTGAGTAAAACACGTCATTCTTTTCATCATGTGAAATTACTGTGAATCATTAACCTTTGTCCTTGTACTGTGTAAGGTCATTTACTTGCATTCGCATTTGTTACATTATTAGGTTCATGCGTATTGTGTTAATTTTGTCCAATATTTGGATCTTACACATGCATGTATTAATCGTAATTCTTTTCTCATTTAAGTCGTTCATCAATAAACATTGTATTTGTATCACCATCAAAAGTGTTCTCTTATAAATCCAAAATCCAACAGTTATCTTGTTACACTTGTCTGTACTATAGCGCTCACCATTACAGCTCATTGCCATCTCACCTCTGAGTGGGTTCGAGTCTCAGGTTCAGCCTACGTGAGTATGTGAGAAAGCTTGCCAGTAAGTTCTTGTGGGTCGGTGGTTTTTTCTGGGGTTTTCTTGGGTTCTTCCTCCACCATATTGGCCACCATATATAGCCTATCTTGTGCTGAAAAATGGCGTTAAACCCTACAACAACAACACTTGTCTGTATAAACAACATAGTATGAACAGCATAGTGGTGGTCATTCCATTGAAGCTTGTGAAGGGTGCTGGTCATGGGATTGCAGTAAGAAAAGTGCCTGATGATTCTTTTGCTTCAAGGAAAATGTGACTTGACCTTTGACCCATATGATAAGGTAAACAGACTTATAATACAGTTAATGTAACAGTTTTGTTTATATATATATTTCTCTGAAATGTATGTTGATGTATTATCAACCTGCATATTCTTTTGAGCCCATCATTCTGTCCATATGCTTCTCTGTCTGTCTGTTCCCAACTTTTGCTCTACACACTGATTGTTTTGTGTTTAGGTTCAGTTGGTCCACCATCTCTCTATATGGATGGGGTATTATTAGTACTGAATGTACTGTAAACTGAATCAATGTATACATGCAGAACAATAATGCACTGATGACGGTATTGTTATTTATAGTTGTAGTAAATGTATTTTTATTGTATTTGCAGGGTGCAAGAAAACAGGAGAAATGCATTTATCTCCATTTACCAACCTCATGCACAATAAACCAGATTTCTTATAACAAATACTGGACTTGCATTTTCTATTCTGTGAGTAGAAGGCAAGTGCTGTAACACATATATACAGATATACGTATATGTACTAATGCGTGGTTCTCTGAATAAAGTAAAATATTATATATGCCTTTTGTTTTCACTTCAGGTGTATTTCTCATTTAATATGCATCGATTTTAAGATGGTAACTGCCAATGAAGCACGTATTTTTGCGCCCGTATTTATTACCTACCCCACCCCACCCCTGTAAATTTTTTGGGGTACATGCATCATTTTCTTCAGCTAACTGACCTTGATGCTTATAATACGGTTCAGTCTATAACGGTCAGGTTCTATGGCTCCCAACTACCGATGTAATCACTGTTTTAAGTATTTTATTGTTCCATATGCAACAATTGTGCAACTGACCCTGTAGTTTTGTTCCTCCCACCCAGTCTAGTAAATATATTAAAAATACTCGTCCAATATTTTGTTCAAATAACTGTTTGGATATCGCACAATACGTTACATGCTGGGCTTGAAATTATGGGGTTTTTTTTCCATTAACCCACACGATCCCCAAAACAGTAATCTTACTGATCCTGCCTAAATTTCACTAGTCCTGCTAAAATCAAACAGAAGCCATTTCAGTTTCTAAGTTAATCTTTATTATTTATTACCCTCAACTCAATAACAACTGCATTTCACCAACAAGACTCAAAAATGAAATACCCCATGCACTTTTGTATTTCTCCAAATACTCAGTGCAGAAAGCACACATCTCAGCCTCTCCTGGTTCATAGTTCTGCCATTTGTGTTAATTTTCCCAACATTTATAGTACTTTCATTGTCTCTTCTTGAATGTGCTCCTTCTTTTCATCATCTATTTTCTGCCACTTTCACGGGAGTTACACACCTTGCAAATACTTCCACATGTATACAACTGTTACCACACAATGCACTGAATATTTACAAACAACAATATAAATATTAAAACACATCAGTCAGTATAATTCTGGAATACTTGTTGAGTTCACAAATGCAGCTTTATGCAATTGGTTAATACTAACTTGTGATCCTATATCTTTTGTTACCATCAGTAATGAAATCTGTGCAGAATACCATAGGCTAGTTCCATGTGCACAAACACATTTGACAATAATCACCTGAATTACTTGAGTTTTAACACCCATCATTTTGTGCAGTGAGCATTTCTTGTACTTCATCAAGTACAGAATGCTGTTAGGTATTCAATATACAAAAAATCAATGAACCAAAAAGGAAATGCCACCTCTAGACCATACTGTTATAATAGTGACCAGCAGTTATTTTCACTGCTTTAATGGAGTGATGGCTGGGCTTCAGTGATCCATCAGTAAATTCACTAATAGCAGGATAGGTGGTTAGCATTAATTTTGAGCCCTCTACATAGCGCAATGGCACTTTTTGGACCCTGATGTGAAATTGGAGGTGACACGGACAACGGGTTATTGGATTTTTTTTAGCACTGTTCAGACAATGAATCAAACCAATCATAATTACTATTGGCGTGTGGGCTAAAGGCTACCATATAAACACAATTCCCACATGGGTAAGCTGACAGCTACCAAACAGTACAGATAACAGTATCAGATTTAGGATAACTCAGACTGTAATTGTGTAAATGCAGATAATCTTAATAAGCTTTTGTATACGAGTGGCACCAGTTGCTGGAAAGTGGATTGACCAGAAGAAACCAGCACCAAATAAAAAATAAGGAAATTGTTCAATGACATGGAATATGATAGTAAAAATAAGCTCATTGCTTTCAGAGTTCATGGACAGATCAGTTCAGAATAGTGAAAAGGAAAATGATAGATGAATGTTTTGTACTTTGTGCACTGGTGCAACTGTATGGTCTTACACTAAGAAAAAGAAACATGCATAACCAACAAGTTTCTTAAAAATTATCTCTCTAACTTACAAGGTCACAATTTAAGCGGAACTTGCAGTATTGTGAACTAAATCCTTAATACTAAATATTACCGGTATATCACAAGTCCAAAAGTTTCAAATGATCCTAATGAATTCCGATTAATTCACAATAGTTCCAAAGTAATGTTTGAGTCCAAAATATCAACAAGTACCTTGTAATTCCAATGAATAATTTAAATAAATGATTCCTCTCAAATTATATCTAAACACAACAGTAAATGATTCCAAAGACTGAACTTAAAACGGGAATGAATAATTTTGTTTACCTAATCCTATATACATACTCTAATTTAACGTGACCTAAGACACAATAAAATTCCCAGGTTGTAGGTCATTTTAAATGGAAAATTCTATCAAATTGTTAACAAGTTTCCTTCCAGAACATTCTAAGCTTGTAAATAAGGTTAGGCCTTGAACTCAAATCCAAGTGAACATCTTTAAATAATATGACAAAAGTCAGGTAGGCCAAATCTCTACCATCAATTATTGACAAAGGTTATGTGCACACTACAAATTAAATGTACATAAGACCTCCCCTCATAAAGAAAAAAGAAAGATTTATACAACAAAGCTTTCCTTTACATATCAGTCAAATATACATATGATAGAACAATAAATAAAACTACATAGGATGACGTCTTTTGAATGACACAAAATATACATAAACCAGTACAGAACATGTACTCCTATACACATGAGAGTGCATCTGCAACAAGATTATCTTTTCCCTTGACATGTCTAATGAAAAATGTATTCCTGCAACAACAAACTCCAAACTGGCAATCTCTGATTTTTCTTTTTCATTTTGTTAATGAAAGGGGGTTATGATCACTGAGAAGGAACTGCATTAACATACATTTCAAGTGTTGCAAATCTATTATCATAACCAAACATTTCTTCTCCATCTTGGAATAATTTCTCTTGTGCTTGTTTAATTTTCTGTCTTCTTGAATCAATACTCCATCAACCCATACATGATTTGCTTCAACTGACATTTTCAAAAACTGATAAACTTTGGAGCTGAAAAAAACTGGTGCACTCTTTAAGTATAGCCTTTAATTTATCAAAAGCCTCATGACATTTATCAGACCAATGAAACTTTTCTTTCTAACTCAACAAATTTTTCAGTTGTTTAGCAATTTTGGAAAAAGCAATCTTTCTGATAATATCCAGCCATTCCCCAAAAAAGCATCAGTTGCTATTTACTAACAGGCACTGGGTATTCAGAGTTAGCCTTGGCCTTAACTTTTACAAGTTTAAATTGACCTCATACCACAATATGTCTGAAAAAGGTAACAATAGCATGACAAAACTCACTTGTACCTAAATTAATTGTAAAATTTGCATCACTGAGTTGATGAAAGAATGTCCAAATGGTTTCCAAGTGATCTTTCCAAGTACTGTTGTAGATGATATCATTGTATGTATCACAATTATCTAGACCAGATGTTATCATTTTCATCAAAAGCTGGAATTATGAGGGAGAATCTTTCATACCAAATGACATCACTATATGCTGATAGATTCCATCTAGAGGTGCAAATGCCAAAATGGCATAATCTCTTTCTGTGAGTGTAATTTGTAAGAGTCTTTTCAAAAGGTCAAACTTGATGACATATTTTGAATTTCCAATTTTGTCAATGCTATTCATCTATATGTATTCTTGGCATTGGAAATGAATTTGTGTTGGTGCCACTGTGGACTTTTCTATACTCAGTACACATGCAGAATCTATTTAGTTTAGGCACAAAAATACATAGCAAACTCCGTTTACTTTTCTTTGTTCTATACAATCATTCTCCAGCATATATTCAATTTCTTGTTTTCAGACATTCTGGCTTTAAAGGATTCATCTTGTAAGGATGCTGTTTCATACATGTAGAATCTACAATGTCAGCATCATAATAGATTATATTTGTTTGTGTAGGAAACAAGTGCTCATTATTCACATAATAGCTGTTCTAGTTCACTATTTTCCTGTGATTGTTTAAGTGAAAGTTTCTGGTTCAGAGTGTTTTATTTTTCTGAATTCTAAAGCTGGTTAAACCAAAGTCACTACAGTTGGATTGCATTCCATCATTTATATCCATATTGTGTGGGACAGGTACAACTAAATTTACTAAATCAATAACAAGGCTATCTCTACCAAAATATTACTTTTCATATATTTATATGACAAAGTTGTTTCTGCTTCCACCTCCCAAGAGTATTAATGATGCAATTTAAGTCATTTACTTTTTCTTTTCAATTATACAAAAACCATACACTTTCACCCTAAGAGGATTTTGAGGCATGGGCAAGACAGCCAGAACTTTATCATCTGAAGAGGATTTTGAGGTATGGACAAGACAGGCAGAACTCTAACACCAGGCTGAAAACACATTTTCTTTGTATTTCTGCCATACCTTATTTTCATTATTGACTGAGTAGAGTGACAATTATTTCCTGCTACTTCACAAGCCATGACAACATATTTGAAATCAAGAGAAATAGTCAAGAAGATTAATCTTGGAATCTTCATTCAAAGACATTTCTCTTTTAATAACTTCATGATCCATGAACAATATGTCCAAAAACCATTTCTAAAGGACTAAAACCTAACAATTCTTAAACTGATTCCCCAACACCAAACAACAGCAAATGAACACCACAGTCCCTAACTTTTCCTATATCAAAGCAGCATAATCAAATCATATTCTTCCAAGTTTGTAGAAATCTTTCCAAGCCCTTTGACTTTCAAGGTGATGGACAGAAGATTTATTGTTACATGCCTAATTATGCACAACTTGTTGGAAAATTCCAGATACAAAATTTGACCATTGACCAGACTGGACTGATTTGGGAAGGCCAGCAATTGTAAAAAAGACTATCAAAGCTTTTATTATGGTTTCAGTCTCAATATTTCTCAAATGAATTGCCTCTGGAAATCATGTGGACACACATTATGGTCAACAAGTATTGGTTGCCTGACTTGGTCTTAGGTAATGGGCAGACAGTCTTACCACTATTCTGCTAAATGGCTCATCAATGCAGGAATAGGTTGCAGATAAGCCTTAGGTATTGTCTGATTAGTTTTGCCTACAGTTTCACAAATGTTACAAGATCTACAGTATCTGAAACATCACTTTTAATGACTGGCCAATACAAATATTTCAAGATCTTGTAACAAGTCTTTTTGACACCTAAATGACCTGTCAAAAAATTTCATGGGCTACACTAACAATTTCATGTCAATATGACTCTGGAACAACAATCTGATAGCTCAGTGACCACTTGCCACCAGTGGGTACAACAAGTGGTCTCCATTTTCTCATAAGGACCCCATTTTTCACAACATAACAAACAGGTACTAGCGAGGTTTCAAGTTTGCTAATAGCAATATGAAACAACAGGTGAACTCAGGATTTTGTTCCTGTTAACAGCGAGTGATTGTCTTTTGTCACTCTAATTAAAATAGAGAGAATGAGAAGTAAAATGAGGAAACTGCAATTAATATCTACTAATTGATCAATACTAGAAACATAAGTTACCTCATCAAAAGAGTGATCAATAAATGTGTCAGCTAAAGAAATAATTTCCTGATGAACATCATTTTCAAAAGCTCCTTTTGCCATAGCTCTGATAACTGTATGAGCGGGATACAAATCAGTAGAGGTGAAATATATAAAATATATCTCTAATTCTAGGATTATTTGGGGATTTAGTCCACAATCTTTTCATTTTTCACTTTGTTTTCTAGAGAAATAAATTATTAGTTGAATTTTACAAAGCTTGTTTCTTTTCACTCTTTTTTGTTACTTATTTTAAAAGCATAGACTCATAACAGTAACTTGTCAAATAATTATGATTACATCAATTGACCTGGTAACCACAGTAGGTTACTGGGCAACTAGATAAATCTACTGGGCAGCCATGGCCTTTCAGAATGCCTGTTTTTCTGCGACCAGCATTTCCACGTTTGGCATTTCTGCATCTGGTGTTCTGCTAATTGTCATTTCCATGACGGGCAGATGAGCAACAAATAAAAAACCTAATGAAAATCAAAAGTGAAATTAAATCTTAAAAAGGCAAAAACAAGGGCAGTATGAAAGCTCTAGAACTTTAAAAGAAAGAGTGAAATAATATAAACTTTAGACTTAAATGCGCTTATTTTATCAACTCATAATTTCTAACTGACTTTGACAAATTATTATTGCACATTAAAAGGATTTGTTACTTTGCTCAATTGCTGAAATCTTTTGCTAACACATCAATTAGCAATAGTTTTGCATTGCACTTGTGTGTAGCACTCGTCATTTCATACTGTTTTCACACACTGAACCGCTGATGTGGACGACACTGATATCAGTCACTGAAGTGACATGGAAATGCCTGTCACAGAAAAGCCAGCAAACTGCATTTCCAACTTTTTTCTACCCCTAGGCAGAAAAAAACACCATCAGTAAAAAAAAAATCCATATGCTAGAATGGATAGTTACAAGTACAGTTCTTCTCCAAACATGATTAAAAACTGGAATTCACTACCACATTTTATCATATCAAAATCAGATGCCTCAAATGATAATGCAGCAACCTTCAATAATATTATTAGGGTTGAGTAATATCAAAACGTCGAAACAGCACATAAACTAGATTTCTGTAAAGTCATGCAATAAAGTGCATTATTTTGGCCTCAATAATTTTTACCCTGTGTAATACTATCGAAAATATTCAGTCCATGCTGTACAGACATCGCTTAAAATTCCAATGCAGGACAATATCTGCATAATGAAAACATTACTTCATGTACTTCCGGTTAGTGTTAATGATAAATTACGCTATCTTAACTTTTATCCCGGGTTGGCTGAGTCGGATGTCCATCGGCATACCACCTACGGACCTTCCACAGTAAGATATTATTACTCCGATAAATCAGACCCCTAAATCTGTGTCGATACAGAATCAACACAGATTTGGTTTTTTATAATCGGACTAAGAAAAGTTAAGCATGGCCGGATTAAGGCTTTAAGGGGCCCAGGACACTGGGGGAAGGGGGCTTTAGGTTTACAAATACACCCTGAATGCAGTCCTAAAATTGTCCTTTATATGTGTATAACTATGGTAGGTATATTAGGCCAAGTAATTAGATGGATTAGACCTATATATATAGTTTATGTAAACATGTAATTTTATCAGTGGGACATCTTCTTCCAACGTACAATAGAGATTTGGAACAAATTACAATCAATAATAGCAGAGGCTCCTGACTTGGTATCTCACAAGCAGGAGCAGCAGCAGGGAGGGTGAACCCTACAAATGGGATTCGAGCAAACATATCTAAAACAAAGATTTCACACGAAAAAAATTAAAAAGAAAGGTCAATAACGTCAAACTGAAACCTCTAACTTTCCGTCAATACCAGCGATGAGATTACCAGTGATGAAATCACCGGGATTAGTTCGCGCTGTTACTTCGACGTTAACTTTGTGTTTATAAAATTTTGTGAGTGATTGTTTATGTGGTCGTGCGCGTCATTTTTGTTAGCCCACCCTCCCTGCTGCTGTAATTGAACCATTGCATTATAATAATGATTGGTGAAGCTCACTCAGCACGATTAGCTCGAGAACGACTAGAAGCAATTAAGAAATATCTACCTGTCCGTGATTCCGTCAGACAACAGTTACAAGAGCGTCAACAAACACAAGAAGAATTTACGGAATCCGCAGAACAATTATTTAAACCCATCACTGAAACCACTAAAGGCATTGTTCCTGTGTTAAAAGAAACGGCAAAAGAAACTAAAAAGATAGCGGAGCGAACTAAAAAGACAAAAGAAAATTCTACCAGAACTTCCTGCCGAAATAGCTGCAGCTCAGCCAACTGAAGAAACAGATCAAGCAGAAGGTGACGCAGTTACTGAACAAGAACCAGAAACACAAGCCAGCGCCAGGGTTAAATTGCATGATAAATTCAACGAGGATTTCATTGTCAGCATTGCAAAGTATGATATACCTAAATTAGCTGAAACTGCTTTTTTAACCTATGATAATCGGCGAAGATATTTGAAACCCGAGTACGCCGATGATAGTATCTCGCACGAGCAATGGTACAAATGGATTTTTCGTTTACGTTTTGATGTTGATCAAGCTCGAACTACCGATAAGAAATATTCTGCTTACAATACAGCTACAAGAAATATGACGTTGGCTTTTCAGAAAATGCAACAACAACAACAACAACAAGAACCAGAAAAAGAAGAAAAAGAACCAAAGCGAACAGTACTTGATTTTTTTAAACCCGGGGCCGTTGAAACTATCCAAGATCCAAAATACACAGAAACTATTGCAGCAAAATATGAATCCCGAAATAAATATTTAAAACCTAAGTATGTTGAAGAATTTGATCTTGATAATTGGATCATGGCTATATATCTCGTTTCTAGAAATATCGAAGCTGTAGATGACCTCGGTGATTATGATGAGTTTAGAGAAAATGTAATAAGACGAATAAAATTTTCTGAGGAAAAAAAAAAATCTAAAAAATTAACTCCACCTCGTGAACCAACTCAACCTAGCGAACCAGAACAACCTCAAAGTGACCAGCCTCGAGGTTTACTTGGTAGTGTTACATCTTATTTTTCACCGTTTAGTAAGAAAACTGGCAGTGGAATCACTTGCCCCGACAGCGTCGTAGCTGACGTAGATAGATTAGAAGTTCTTGTTGGTGGAAAACGAGCTGGTAATAATTCTCCTGAAATTATTAACGAAATCACATCTATTTGTCAACGATTATTTACCAGTGGCATTATGGATATTAACGTGTATCGGTCTCTCATTAATGAAATTACCGATGATTATTATAGCGATTAAACAGCTAAATAATTAATTATAATAGATGATCATACACGTCAATCAACGCAGACCAAACATGGTCAGGGTGGTAAATTCAAGATTACCCGTATACGAGACATATTACGGAGATGGATTCGGTGATGTTGTTAAAGGTTTATTTTCGAGAATTGCCCCAAAAGTAATACCGATTTTAAAGCAGTTAGGCATGAAAGCTATTGATGTTATTCGTGAAAAAGGTATTAGTACTGTTGGTGACGTTACTAGTAAAGTATTTTCTGCCATCAACGATAGACTAGCACGATTAATACGACGAAAATCTCAGCCACCAGTAAAATTACCCAGCACTGAAGCGATGCCTGCAAGTGTTAGTAAAGTAATAAATCAAGCCGCAAATCAAAAACTAGCAGCGATGACAGAGTCATTGGCCGAAGAGGGGGAAAAGAAATATAGCAGCAAGTTTGATGGCGGGCAGCGGGCTGCCCCGAAGTGGACTCCCCCGCAGTGGTCTTCGTATGAGACGATGATCAATAACATAGCATGTTCAAACGTGTATCCAATCCCGCATTTGACATGGACGAACCGGTTCTCAAGGATGAGTCTGTGCGTGATTATCAATATTATTCTTATGATGCTCGAATTCCAGATCAGCATGGACGAATTGAACTTCAAGTTCAAGATACGAGTAGGTATTTCTTGCCCGCGGAGGCATTTATTGAGGTCGAAGGTAAAATTTTTAAAGCGGATAATACTGAATACGATAACGATGTTGGTTTTGGTTTTGTCAACAACGGTATCATGGCGCTGTTTGACAGTGCCACATACATGATCGATGGAAGAAATATTGAATCGATTCAAGAAGACGTCGACGTTGCTACGACTATACTTGGTCTTGCTAGATACAGCGACGATTTTTCAAGATCAGCTGGTCCATCTATGATGTTTTCCAAGGACACTTCTGATAGTCCAATTCATAAAAATGTAACCATCGGCAACGTAAGAAATGCCGCAGGAACCGCAGAAACTTCCGCAGTAATATCAATGAATGCAAATTTCAACTTAGGATTTGCGTCGCGGAAAGCCATGCTCAAGAACAGAATGTTTTCATATGCAATTCCAATGTCGCATATTTTTGGATTCTGCAGAAATGTTAGAAAAGTTATTTTTGGAGCCAAGCACACAGTTGTACTTGTAAGAAAAGCCACAGATAATGATGCA
>JAECUM010026305.1:0-40406 GCA_016617855.1 Megalonaias nervosa
TATATATGTGTGTGTGTGTGTGTGTGTGTGTGTGTGTGTGTGTGTGTGTGTGTGGCTTCGTTGATGACCTTTTGGAACAGTGCTTTATTCCCCGACCAATAGTATTAATTATCATTATTGTTATTTTTGGGGGTTTATCGCTTTTTCACAGTGACGTCCAGTATAATTGGAAGCGGAAGAACCTGGGGGAAAACCCGGTAAAATTAACGACCCACGCGAAGCTACTGGCAGTTTTTTCACATACCCACGTTGACCGAGCCCAAAACTTGAACCCACACGGACAGAGGTGAAATGGCAATGATCGGTAAAGGCGAGCACTTTAGACCACTCGGCTACCCTTGGCCGCAGTCGTTATAGTAAATTGGTTTTAATATAGGTGATTAGCTTTTTGTTTGTTTTTTGTTTGTTTTTGTTTTCGAGGTGTTGTTTGATTGTTGATCTTCTTTCATTTCTTGCCGTCACTATAACATCAACCATTCTCCTGGTGTGTTTCTGTGGCACATTTTGGGTCTGTATACCAGATCAACATTACATAGAATAGCACCATTCTTGATATCGCACAATATACAAAATTATTGTTAATGTTATCAGAGGCAAGGTTTATTTATTAGTTAAATTAGTTACAAATAATTTTATTTTTTGGTCTCTGCACTCAAAGAATGAAAGTGTAGTATATAACTTCCTTACGGTTTATGTCTCAGTAAATAAATATTAAAACATTGAACCGTCAGGGGTCGTGTTATCTCAACAGAAGAAAAGATATATTTAATGTTCTAAATACATGTTCAGAATATTATCTTCTTTATACACACTTCATTGAAAAATGGGAAAATTCCATGCTTGGGGATATGAAAATTGTGTAGCTAATACTGTACCAGTTCAAGCGGTATCGTCATTTTATTAAATAACAATTTCTGGTTTACCTTACATGGAATGAAAATGGATAACACAGCATTACACTTCGCATGGACATAACCACTGAAAACCACATAATTGTGCTGATTATTATGTGTGTACCAAGCAGAGACAGTGAAGAATTTTTAAGTTGAGAGCAAAAGTTTGTAAGAAAAATGTTGCATTTTGAAAATGATTATGTCAGAATTGGGCGAGATTTCGATCTGGTGATGGGTCAACATATCTACTCGATTAATAAATAATAATGTAAAGAATCCAAGAGCAAGAAAAGATGCCTTACATTATACACAGAACTAGCCATTCCACTTATCTGGTGACAAGCCGGAATTAAGATTACGATGCAGATTAATAGCCAGAGGTCGATCTGGGGACAAACGGGAATTTAACATTGTGGGCCGATCTGGGGACAAACAGGAAATGTAATGTTGAAAATGTACCTCCTCCATGATGCAAACTTTGTAGGAACCAACGGGAAATGTACTATCCAACGCCTAGGTATCTATTATGCAATACCCGTTTTCATGTACTTTCCAATACACATTACTTTACATTATCCAACATTTATTTTCATACCATATTCAACAACCAGTTGTATATACGATTCAGCACCCAGCTAGAATCACCGACAAACCCATCTACACCTACTAACCAATGAAAAGTATAAGATGTAATAGAAGGGAGAGGAAACCACACACACACACACACACACACACACACACACACACGATCAAGCAGAGGCAGGATAAATTAATGATGGATGCCCCGAAAACTGACGCAAGAAACCTGCGACTTTCTTTCTCGGTGTCAGATTTTAAAAGACAAAGAGACGTTTAAAGACGTGGAAAAGAAGGAAAGAAGATGACCATTTGAATTATTTTGGGGAAAATAGCTCAATGTCTGTTATTGCAAAGGATGAAATATTTGGCAAATCCTGGTAGATGCTTCCTACACTTCGATGACAAAGGAAAAATTATTATTGAAGATTTCATCTTGAACATCCTATGAGAAGATTTCATCTTGATGAATTAGCGCCACCCGATGAATTTGAAAATGTCATCATAACACGATACGTGACAGCCAATGCCCATTTAAAATTATATTATGAGATGGAACCTTTCAGGAGATCGAGTCCTTTGCATTGACACCGATAGCTTCATGTACATCCTTCTCTCTGGAAAATATGACCCACTCATCAAAGACGAACGTTTAGTAGCTTGGACAAATGAATATCCCGAAGGCACTATTGTGAGTTTTTCCAGTGGTGGACCCAAAAATTACGCTTACAAATACAGATGTCAACACTCATATTAAAAGAAGGTCGTTCTGGAAGGTATACAATCGTTGTCGACTATCAAACTGTAATAACAGTACACCATCCCTTAGCAGTGGACCTTTCCAAACTACTCAGGGTCATTATCCCCAGACTTATCAACGTCCTGGTACAGAAGATTGGGTAGAAGGTCATCAAGTTTAACCTTAGGATTAAGGCTCAGTTGGTAAATATTACAGAAGAATGGAAGGATCCATGCCGGTCTACTCATCGGTCAGCCGAGTAGACGTGGCGCTGTTGGTGTATGACTTTGATCAATTGATCCTTGAGCTTATCTAAGAGCTTGGAGCGAATTGTTAGATGCATTGAGGTAAAAATATAAATTTCTCATTACCGGCAGTTTCGAGGAAAGGGGCAAATACCTACGCCAAGTGAATTCCCAAGACAGCCGTCTTTAACATAGAAAACCAGGATGCCCTATGTTTTCATTTGGCTATCCCCCCCCCCTTACAATGCCAAACAATACCAGTCGTCCCTTCATATACAGTAAGTTTCTAGGAAAGCTGCGATTTTACTTAAGTTTCCCATGAAGGTCCATGATATTACCAGGTATGAGAACCTCTGCCTTACCATTCCCATCAACAATTTCAGACGGAATTGATTTTCTGAGACAGACAGCACGTAATCATTTGGCACTTGTGGTCCAACTATGGGATACTCGTTCACGATTGGTGAAACTACAAAGCGGAATATTTGTGTGAGAGGAACTACCACCAAGATCTATTTTAATAACTTAGCATATATGCATCGCATGATTGAATCACACAGTCTCAGGATGTCCACATGTGTCAGTGGTAATTCTTTCAGGGAATCTGGTGTCAAACTCTCTTTGGTGCACACACCAATGTGATGTTTCTTTGAATCAATAATATTTGCTGTTTGTATGAATTCATATCAATTGCGAAGACATTCCACATAAATATTGTGCATATGACCATTTTGTACAATGACCCCTGGAACTTCTTATGATCTCTTTTATTTTCGGCGGCGTATGGTCCTAGCACAATAGAATAGATTTTGGGTCGTAGTCCCACGTATTCCTCAATAGGTTTTCCCGAGCATTCGTCTTTAAATTTTCATACAATTTTTTTGTCGGAGTTACTAAACAACGGATGTTCTTTCAGATAATTGCTGTCGTCAAATACGTTCGCGAGTTTGCTTGATGCTGTATCCGTATATACATCATCATTGGTGATATGCATACGATGTGAATCAGTGTCAGTGTTGAGCATCTTGACACGATCTTGGTCAAACAGTTTGATCTTTTCGTAATAAAACTCATGCATGAGCAGCTTCGACAAGTCCAGCACTAACCTATCAATATAAATAAGTTTTGTCAGCTTGAGGTTCGATTATTTACTACGTACGGCAACAAGTTTACTATCAGTGACTTTTCAGGGATTCGAATGACTGGCCAGCAATAAGCCTTTGAGGCTTATCTTCTACACTATCGCAGGCAAGGTCGGTTTAAATCCACTTTCGTAAATTTTCCATCGTCTTACCAAATATGGAATTATTCATTAGCTTAAAGAATTGTTTATCAAAATCATCTGTGGCGTTTTTGCGCAAATCTGTATTCATCTGGATATAAGAAGCCAACCAAGCTTGTCGGTGAAATCCAAGCAGACGATGTACGTTTTCTTACAAGCATTCCCAATCGCAAACACAAGTGCAGATTTCGTACGTGCATTACATAATTGCTTTTTGTCACGAGACTTAGGACAAGCCTGATACATTCAGTAAATCTGTGTCCTGATTCGTAAACCGAAAAGAGAACAACTACTCGCCGGGCTCTGACAACGCTTCTGGTGCCTGCAGATAATCGTTATAAGTGTTGTGAAGTTCTACAGGATATTATATGTCAGCTTCAATATACATATCCATAGCACTGCTGCTATCATGTAAGTGTTTGTGAATGTCAATTTTTGCGGGAACAGTTCATTCAAACCTACCAACAGGCAATTACTTATCCTTATCATAACGATTATTGTTGAAAAGATGCATGATATAACTGCTTGGAATGGCAGAGTCATACCCGTCTATGTTTGAAATTCTGCCACGAAGTGAGAGCTCAATAAAAAGACGCATATCGATATCAGTGAGCAATTCTAGCTTGATTTTGGTTTTTAATAAAAGTGCATCCCAAGCTATTCCGGGTGATGAAAAGTATTGTGCAGATCCTAACTTGTAGCGAATTGCTTCATATACATCCACGAGTAACAACACATCGCTGCGCAAATAAAGATCATGATAGTCATCAATGCTTTTGTAATCAAGCACCGACCCGTCCTTTTTGCATGATCATAGTCGTTGGTGGAATTACCTTCACGCGGTAACGATGAATAAAATACCTCAATCGGTGGCAACTGAGTTCCGGCAAACGTGTCCAATCGCTCATGTACTTGCACGGCTACTGTTACGAGTCTATGCTCTTAAAATAAGTAACAGAAAAGAGTGAAAAACAACATGCTTTGTAAAATTCAACAAATAATTTATTTCCCTAGAATACAAAATATGTAATAAAATGAACTTACGGTATTACGAATCAAATCCCAAATAATCCTAGAATCACAGACTCAAGTCCTATAATTTAAAGTCCTGAATAAAATTCAGTAGAAGTCCAAACTAAATCCAAAACTGAAGGTGATGATGTGTCTGTGGTAACTCCTATAGTGTTGATGTGCCAACAGTCTTTTGTTAAATCACAGTAATATAAATCCAGTGAATGTCTCTATCCAAGAATTTTATCAGAGCACTTTTGCATTGTAAGAGAAAATAATCACTTGAATTCAATAATTTGAAGAAATAGATTCCAGTTCAAAAATTACTGGTCACAACATATAATACAACTTGACTGTGCTAGATCTTAAAATCACGAATGAAATATCCTTTCAATAGAAAGATTACATAGTTCTCTACTTGACCTCAGGTCACAACTGGCATTTTCTGAAAAAAAAAAAATGCCTATTACCTAATGGAAAATAACCTTCTAGAATGATAATGATGTCAATAAAAATGTTAGTTATTATTAGAAGCCTATTGCTAAAATTAATATAGAACCTGGACTTTGTCAAGTACACTAAGGAAATTCCAAGACCTAGACTGTTACGTGTAGGCTTGTACAATAATAACAAGAGAAAAGAGTGAAGACAACAAGCTTTGTATATTTTAACAAAATGATTTATTTCTCTAGAAAACAATGTAAAAATTGGAAAATAGGACTTACGGTTTGTGAATATAATCCAAAATTTAAACCTAAGAATGAAAAATACAGGGCCTATCACTAAATAGTTCTATTAGAATCCAAGTTCGAATCTCGACGACGTTCCAGTATGGAAGGCGATGACGTCAGATGTGGTCCTTGTACAAAATAGCAACAATTCCTCAATTGAATCACAGTTTATGTTTCCGAATAATTCCAGAATAAATTTTCACTGAATTTCTTTCTCCCAGAATTTATAAAACAGTACACTCGTTTGGTTTTCTAGAGAATAAATTATTAAATTGCAAAAACAAATAACTTCAAAAACAATCTGGTTTCAACAATAAAATAACCTATCCGGCCTTCTAGGTATCAGGAATACAACTGACTGATAAGCGCTCGGGAAGAGTATTATATCTACCCTAATTATCATCCCCTTCTCGCGAGACAGACTACGAGGTCTCCTAACACTTGAAACACGCAATAAGAAAAATGCAGTTCGTCACATAGGAAGAACCCCTATCTATTATCGCTCTGAAATAAATTTAAAAATAACACATTGTTTATCCAGACTAGACGAAATGACCTTGGCAATAGCCAGTCGTTCTCGCGTAGCGATTACACTACCGCGGACCAAGGTAAACTGAAAATATTGCAAATGTAATACGTTTTACGTCTTAGATAAACAGAATTGCTGAAAAAGAATTTCGAATCCCTGCAATAATCATTACAATAAAATGTAATGAAACAAAATTAAAATAAAAAAGAATTTTTAAAACTAACACACAAGCAATTTAATTACATATACGTAACAAGACCCAGACCCAGATAAACATATTTACTGATATTAAGCCCATACACATAAATATTATGTTAGCTATGTAATAGCTGTCTACAAAATAAATAAATAAGTCAATTCAGGTCAAGCAGGAACTCAATTTTGGAGACGGTCAAGTCCAACATACAATGTTACATTAAATAGCACATAATGAAATAGAAAATTAAAACCCCTCTAACAAACAAACAATGCAAATTAAATATACATAGCAATACATTCCTTTTTTTTTTTACCTAAGTCAGTGTTACTGGTATAATGTCGACTAGTGATTTTAAAGCTTTCTGTCGCAAGAGTGTTAACTAACTTGTCTAGTGATAAATTAAAAGGACCAATACAAATCGATGAACTGTAGTAGTCCACACTTATTGATGTCTTTGACACAGATGCTACTGTTTACAGTATTAAATGGCTATCGTAACCACATAGGTTATAAAACATTGCTGACAGGAATTAATTTTTGTTTGGTTAAGTTCGTAACTGTACATTGTCTGTCGTGTTCTCAGCTCCTCTATACGCATCAGTGATGTGACAGTGAACACAAACTTTGTTACTTTCAGTTCAAACGAAAGTACTATCACAGATCCAGCAATGAGTGTCCCCAGAAAAATCACGAATGTCACCATTAGTCATAATCATGTGGACGGGTGAGGAGAGCTGTTGTATGAATCATTTTACTGTGATATCTAGGGAGTTAAGAAACATCTCAACTGAATCCTTACTACCATACAACACTGGGGGCTCAGTTTGCCCCAAGCATCGGACTACAGTGTAACACAACACCGCTCCCCCAAATGGAACTCGTTCAGCAGCTAGTCTTGTATTTGTTGTAATTTTCTGGTTGTCCACAGGAATAATAAGACATTCAAAGTCCGCATGTATGATATAGGGTAGTTTCTTTGCACCGTTGTAAACTTTAGAATGTTTTAACCAGATTCTGGCATAATCGTACACTTTAGCTTTCACTGATTCCACCACAGTAAAAGACATGGCAGCAAACATGCATGCAATGTCTGCATGGAAATTTTCTAGTCTCATGCTTACTATAACGGTAGGTCATTCGTTGGAAATTTTTGATTCAAACGTAATGGTACCTGGACTCTGAATCGAGTAATAAAAACAAATCAATATTTAATCGTCTGTTTCGTATATGTGGCGACAGTGGAATCAGTTGCAGACCTTGGTTCTGGACAAACACATTGATGGTGATATCAGGGTTGAATCGTTAAAACTTACTAATGTCAGGAAATTCAGTGTTACTAAAACTGAGTCAGTATTTTTGAGGCCGATCTGTATTATCACAAAAGCGCCCCTTGAAAACATCGGTGATCGTTGTTTATCATATTTATCACTGACCGTGGTGGAATTCTTGCTAGTAGTGCAATGTAACTCGATCTGCCAAGCGGCTGATAAATTGAAATCTGCTCTTCAAGGTGCACATATTTGTCTAGAGCCTACTCTGATCATGCATTGGTATTTGTTTCCAACGTCTCTTGAATCTTTTCAGTTCCTTGGAGATTTGATCATTTTAGCGTAGGAGTCTTTGTGGTTCAGGATTGTGTGAGCACCAATGTGAATCCACTTTGTTACGATTTGAAATCCATCCTTGTCACGAGTAAACGGCATAAATAAATGCGGCTGAAGAACTATATCCTTTTTAACTCATGAGGTACCAGAGCAGTATAACACCGATATGATACCAGGAATCATATCTTATAGAAGCAGTCTAAAGTCTTTAGCCTGGTTTTTATGTGCCTGGCATGATTACCACATAAGTTTCATAACCACTATTGCACTTGTGTTTGTAATTGATGTCAGAAGCAATGGTATGCATGATACGACGACGGCGTTATTGCTCATTAATATACACAGTAGCATCGGTAGGAATAGCAGATGCACGACGACGATTTGGATGAATTTCAACTATAATACCTAATAACGTATGTAAGTCAGACTTTCTTGCACCTATTGGTATTCGTATGTGACGCTGAAGCGCGAATTGTTTCGTTACAACCAGTTGTAGATTATCCAGGACAGCTAGTTGTGGTCATAATAACACAAATATGTCAGCCTTTTGCACACGGCTTGGTATTCAATGATGTTGCGAGATTTGTCTTAGTTCAATAACATTCGGCATGCTTAAATAAGGGAAAAGTTTCCCTAACTGCAAATTCTGTCAATAAATTGTTTTAATGTTTTTACTAAAACAGCGTCAGAAGCTGTAATCGAATAAATCCTCGTTATTATTTTGTTTACTTCTGTGTCTGTTTCTTGAACAAAGTCGAGAGTTTTCACAATCACAGGTTCAGCAAATCTTCATCGCCGAGAGCAATAATACTCTCGAACAGATCCGCATGGCTGACATGTATGATTTGACTCAGATTTCTCATTTAAGACACGGTCGAGCACCTAGACCAACTAGTAACGATAGAAAATGTGATTTAAAGTGTTCTGCAGCATGGTTCATATTTTCCAAGGCATACATGTCTACAGTGATTGCGACCTAATGCCATTGAACTATATATATATATATATATATATATATATATATATATATATATATATATATATATATATATATATGGAAAGTTTAGTTTTTTTAAATTGAATATGTTTATGCCACTCGCTGACATTCATTTTCCAGTCGTCGCTGTTGTATCTCCTCATAAAGTTATAGACTGGACAATCAAATGTTAACAGAAGATGGACAGGCAATGTATTGACATAATATTCCTAATTTAAGACTGCTGTAAAAATGTAACCAAAATTAATATCATAATTCAATGTTACACCACGGGTGTTCTTGGCTTGACCTTGACCTTGAGAAATGACATAGAACATGGTATACAACTCACTCTTTGCATCACATACATACATTCTTCATAATATCTTGAACTGGTTTTGAACTACAGCCTGGTCATACAAATTGAATATGTTAACACTTAAGGTTGCCATGGATATAAGCGTATTCAGTTTCATCTCTCTAAATATGGTTTTTCGTTCACGACTTGGCAAGAAATATATGCATACTGACACGTGACCATACATTTTTGGATAAGATTCTGAAAGTCGCAAGTATTCAATATGTAAAGTTGTACAGTGTGGAATAATTGTACTTTTAATGGCTTTAAGTTACAGTCACGACATTATAAGAAAGTAACCTTGAGATGACCGTTAACATAACTTAGCAGATACGATCTTGATAGTGGTGTAAGACACACCATCCAAAACATTTTATTTTCGTTATTTGAACGGCTTCTGAACTACATCCAAACAAATAAAAAATAACACTGATCTTTAAGATAAGATCAATAAGTGGCATGTGACATGACCTTAGGTCGTGATTCATAAATACTTTTATCTGATCATCCTTTAGAATTTGTGGGCTATATTGATCCATGATCGAAACCTTGATGAAAATACCATGAAAATAAATGATACATTCGGAAGATATGATTTAAATACACAGCGAAATAAATAGAGAGCCATTATAATACTCGCACTTTCTCAGAAGATAACTCATTTTCCTGTCGATTTCATGCAGGTACGGCTCGATGTAACATCGTTTAAGCCTGCTAGGCCCTTTGGTAAGCGACTATCCTATGCCGTCACCGCAATTCCAACTTTCAATTGGCACTTGACCCTGACAGTATACCCCAAACATAATATTTAACTTCGTTTAAGTTTGCTAGGCCCTTTGGTAAGCGATTACCCTATGCTGTCACCGCAAATTCTAACTTTCGATAAGCAATTGACCCTGACAGTATACCCCAAACATAAATGTCGAAATATCAGAAATGGGGTGGGAAGGGTCAAAGGAAACTGGGACTGATGGTGTAGGTGCTACTAACAATAGCCAATTAAGCGTCATTTCATTACCAAATCATCAAAAACTGCAAACAAAAAACCGACTGCCTTTTGATCTGTGTGAGTTTGAGCAACTGCTTAATCCACAAATTGTTTAATGTGTGAATACCTGTTTTATGCATAACTCTACAAACTGCCTGATAAAAAGTCAGTCGTGTGTTTCACAGTTGCAGATATGCTGTCAATTATTAATTTTATTTAGGATAATTTTATTTTCTACTGATAATGAGATAAAAATGTGTGTGTGTGTGTGTGTGTGTGTGTGTGTGTGTGTGTGTGTGAGAGAGAGAGAGAGAGAGAGAGAGAGAGAGAGAGAGAGAGAGATGAGATGTATAAAAGACAGTTGTAGTGTTTCTTCATTTGATAGAGATTTATTTAAATTATCAGATTGATTTCCGAGACATTGAATGACAAACAAAGTCGGTTACAGATAAATGCAAAGTTATTTCTATTCACGAGAGAAGATAACACCACATGTCATTGGCAAGTCAAAAATCCATTTGAGGATATAGTATCCTTGTCTGGAACTCATGTTATTAAATTGTGTTATTTTTCCTTTTGCTAAATAGCTAAACTAAATTGATGTATCTTGGTAGCATGCTACTATTGCTAATAATAATACATGTAAAATCAGAATAATGATAATGCTACTACTAATAATGCTAATCTAATGAACAAATTATCGCTTAAACCCGTGTTTCTACTTTGGAAGAATAATCTAATAAATCTAATGAACAAAACTTGAGAGCTAAACCTGCCCTCACAGGTCACCTGACCACAAAGGCCTTTCCCAATGGCTGACTGCTAAAGACAAGTTTTTTTTTTCTCTCTCTCTCTCTGTTGTGTGTGTGTGTGTGTGTGTGTGTGTGTGTGTGTGTGTGTGTGTGTGAGAGAGAGAGAGAGAGAGAGAGAGAGAGAGAGAGAGAGAGAGAGAGAGAGAGAAGTAAAATCATAATGTATGGTTAACATTTTAGCACAAATGTGTATCTTGATGAATCGATACTTAGCTTAAAAAGAAGTCACTGTAAAACATGTTACAGATCTTCAATATTTCAATGAATCATTTGCCATATCGATTTTGAAACCCAAGACAGCTGTTTCATGTAATATTCTATTCTCAGTCATTTAAGTCTATACCTCTATCATTTGTCGGGACTTCATGCTATAAATATTTTATGTCATACTACCATTTAATTCTTTACCTCTATCATATGTCGAGACTTCATTCTATAAATATTTTATGTCATACTACCATATAGCAACAATTCGAGGTTCCATTGTTGTTGTCATAATCATAGCAGGTGCCGATTATAACTTTACTAATTCTAACTATTATTTTACTCACATCTCAATAAAATTTTAATCTTTTTAAGTACCGCATTTAGCATAATGCTAATTAGAAGCTTGTAACTCTATATATTACCCCACCTCAATCACCGCGCATATGTTGCGATTACCTTCGAACAGCTGAATTATATGCATGGATCAGTTTCATTATTAATAAGGCCATCAACAGGTCCAAATCGTTTAATCACTTTTCTGGTCATAGAGAACCAAAACGCATTCTAGGGTGAATCACTTCTTAACTAATTGAGAATTTATTTGTTTTTCGTGTGTATCAATTTTCACGATTGTGAGATAATTATAATTTCATCAGTATCTAGATTCATGGGTTGTGGATGGGATCCTACTGTTTCCACAGAACGGATTCCAACTGTATCCGCTTATTAGTTATTATTTCATTTGACCAGCAAGTTAAGAAATCCACGAAAATGTGTACACATGAAAAACAGTAAATTCACAGCATTGTTTGTTCTAATACTTATAGCATCACATTCACGGGGCATCACTTTAATACAGTCTCAAAGGTGTATGTCACAGCCTCAGCAACATTGAAAGAACCAAGCTTCATCGTCTAGTGGGAAGAGAAATATTGATCATGTGGTATAGTTCTTCTTTAGATGCCTCTCTAATCATCGCTTAAGCCCGTGTTTCTACTTTGGCAGAATCATTCAGGGAAGAACAAATATATGAGACACAAGGAGGGCTTAAACCACGTAACAAATTTACGAGACACTAGGAAGATTTAAACCACGTAATAAAAATATGACACTGTACTTATCACCCTCCAATATTAATTTTACTAACTGCATCGATCACGTGACAATGCCGGATCTAACAATGAACAAAAAAATAATGGATATTACACAGAAATTTATTGCAAGAGGGAGTTATCCTAAATTACAAGTGGTCGAGAAAGATGGACATTACTTTACTTTGAACGATACAAAGTTGATGATCTTCCGACATCTTGAGAAGATGGGGCAATGTGAATATGTACAGGTGGAAAAGGTATCCAGAAAAGATGTTCCTGAAGGTATCCGAAACATGATGACTATACCTCCCGATCAAAAGTCGGAATATAAAACAAAAGGTAAGTACATGCAATCTATACTTGACATACACAATTCACCTTCTCGTACATCGGCAATGAACTATTTAAATTTAATGCCTGTGTACATGTGTAATAGCGTTAAACTACTTACGAGAGTCTCGTCTCTCTTGGAAATTCTTTTGAAACTATATTGATTGTATGCCATTTGTATATTACACCGTTGTCTAAATTCGATACTTGCTAATTTATCAATAAAAATTCTCGCAAGAAATGAATTTTGAAAAACGACATTCTCTCTGTAACTATTGTGCTGATATGTAATATAAAGGGATTAATTACTCTCTTTAACAGCAAAGAATGTATACAAGAAAAATCTACATGGCGCGTAAGAGCATGATGACATATTTAAGGAGAGAGATATATTCAATAATGACACTCTCGTTGTTATGAATTCAAGACGGTTTTGACGATAGTCTGTCTTATGTGCAAAGTTCACCCGCGGAAGAAATCTTTTCACAAAATAGTTCACAGTTTTGGTTTACATAAACGAAAAAGACGAAGTAAGTACATCATGCAAATCTTTTCTTCACTTTTTTCTGGTTTTTATTTTTAGCGTTTTAATGCGAGATGTACGAATTTGCGAAAGGCAAATAATTTCAAGCACGAATTTTGTATCTTGTCTATATTTCCTTGCTTTACAAAGTAAGCTGCCTTTTCTGCATTGTCTTAATGATGCCCATTAAGATTTCTTACTTTTCATACGACCAGTTTTATCTGAACATAGTCATTAAAACGAATGCATCGTGTCTATTAACTAGGTCTCTTGTGATTTAAGATTAAAATGCCATCCAATATGGGAATATTGCCTGACAGTTTGTTGTGTACATGGAGGTTACGAAAATTACTGTTGGAAGGACGAAACAGAAATGCATAAATAATGGTTATTAGTATTGAAAAACGGAAGTTAAATAAATCAATATTTTCACTAATGATCGAAAATGCGGTTGGCATAACAACAACAACAAGGTGTCGCATCAATAGGAATCGTTTTGGTTTATCATATACTGGTTCACGATTCGGCTTAAAAGACACGCACCTCATGAGTCATATGACTAAATCCCGCAAAAAAGCCCATTTTGCTTTGAGAGACTGACATCAATAACAAGGTACATATATATACATCGATACACATGATAAAACCTCTGGCACACGTATAAAATATGCCAAATCATTTCATTTTGTCGGAATATGTTTTCGTGTATGTGCTACAAAATAACATTTTCGTCGGCTACTAAATTCGTGAATATGGCAGAGACGTTTTCCTGTCTGCTTTTTTTGTCGGGTAATTTAATTTGTGGATAGTACCCACCACCAAATCCAAGAAATTTGGTACACCGTGAGTAATAGTGATATTACAGAATGCTAACAACTTTTAAGGCAAACATTCTTGTCTTGCAGGATTGTACCATATATACCCGTTTAGAAGAGACCCATCTCCGAACTGCATAATGCGCCGTAAGATTTGGGTCTGTGAATTTTGTTAGTAATAATTAGTGGAACAAATATCATAGACCCTGATCTGCAGGCGCATTATGCTGCTGCAGATCAGGATCTTTGTTGTTGCAGTTTGACTTATAAACAAGTACATACGGTAATAATTAATGACTCTTTGGTAGTTTTGGGGGAAATACAACACCAGGTAAGAACAGAAAAAAGAAACATCTAGTACTTCCGTTAGTTACAATTTACGAAATATAAATAAGTTTCAAGAAGTACATGCTGGATTCTGAAATGTCGAAAAAATTCATCATAAAGGTGTGTGCCAAGTGTGGAAACCATACAGCAAATTATTTCCCATTTAGACTAACGTTTCACATACTGTCAGAGAAAAAAATATAAATTATTTCATCCTACAACTGCCGTTATTTAGACAATTTTAAATTTTCTTACTGATAGCCCATTGTGCACACGTAGAAAGAACGATGAGACTGCCCATCATTATATTTTTCATTGCAAGAAATGTTCTTTACCAAGACTAATGCCGATTATTCTTCTCAGTGGGTACTAATGTTTTGCTGTTTGGATTAGACGAGCTATCAAATAATCTAAACACCCACATTTATGAAATTTTCAGCTAACATTAAACATATTAAAATATTTGAATAATCACTTACGAAAAACCAGCTACTAACAGTATCAATTTATGGGCTCCCCCTATTATTCCCCTCCCATTCTCTTCTTGAAATCTGAAGTAATTTTTCCGTTTTTAGTTATAATTTCTTTATACTTTTATGATGATTTATCATTATTGGGTTGTATTAGTGCACAATGTTTCTGATCCACGTATAAATACATAAACATCCTATTATGCTTTGCACTGTTACATGTATATTCTTATGTAGTTGGTGGAGGGCTGTTGCTAAGTTGTGAGAACTTGTAGCCCGATCCCATGCGCTGTAAATACGGTAAGAAAACTTATTTAAACCTTACATAAAACGATTATATTGTGCGGAAATTGCTTTACTTCAAATATTATATAAACAGTTCATATTATGAACACTGCTTATTGCGTATCCGTCAATAAATTTATGTGAGTCAAGTAACAATTACATTGGATTTCCTATTCTATGTTTGTGTGAGCCGGGCGTTGTACAGAATAAACGAACACAACACCCTCGGGTCGTGGGGTTTATTTAGCGTCAATGATACAAGACAAAAGAAAAGACAGGAAAAAATAAACCAGACACGAAGACCCTCAACATCCAGATACCACAATTCTTGCGAATTGCATTCGTCATAATAAAGCGTAGACACAATGAAAAAGGTGTCGTTAGTCCAGAGACGATACAACGAGCGCCTAGGGCATTTTTTAAGTGCATGGGGCTCGACGTTATCGTCCCCTTCTTGCTCCTAGTGTACTTGCGATCACTCACTCACTCACTGTTACGACCCTGTAGTCAAATTACATATGTGTTAAAATTTAAATTCTTCTCATTTGTTTCATTTTTATTTTTTTATACCACTAAATGTTATTATTATTATTATTATGGTGATGATTATGTTAGCAAGGTCTAATAGTTTGTTAGAAACATCATATTTATTTAAAACGTAAATGCGACTCGTGTAAGCACGATTTTTGCATGACGGTTTTTCGTATCAAGTAAACAGTGAGAAAGAGCTATGTAAATGATTGGCTGTGACCACGTTATTTCAAAATAATACTTGTTTACGCATTGTAGTGATTTCGAAATCACACGTGTCTTTCATGCGTGTGTACATGTAATGACGCATTAGCTTGTTTTAAATGCTCAGTTACCTGTAAGAAATTTTGGGGGTCAGAGTCGTAATCGTAGTCAGTCGTGGTTCAGAGTCACATCATAACATCTTACAGAGTTTATAATACCTTAAGAAAGATATTTCTGTGCTGGAAAGAGTTGCGCATTCGTACGAGGAACAACATGTGTGTTGTTAGTGGTGGTAGCTGTATTTCATCTACTTTCTAAATAATTATTTTCCCTGGAGAACAACACTACTGGCTTTGGACAAAGACATTTGATGAAATTACTTCTAAATCGGAGCAGAACAATACAAATTGTGCTTTACAGTGAAAATTCTGGACATTTTGTGTTAGCCTTCGTCTGACGTCATCATCCGCCATCTTGGATCGGAACTGAGATTCAGACTGTATCCATTTAGAACTGTTTATTCAAAGGACTTGTGTTTCTTTTACAAATTTAGAACATATTTTTGGATCTTCTTCGTAAATCGTAAGTCTTGTTTCACATATTTACCTTCTCTCCGTGTTTTCTAGGGAAATAAATTATTTTTGTTAAACTTTACAAAGCTTGTTGTCTTCACTCTTTCTTTGTGTTACTTTGAACGAGCCGATACGTAACATAAAGAAATTGGGTTGCTCGTCCGGGATTGGATCTATGAATTTGGCTGATATATGAAATTGGCTAAAAATTGAAATTGAAATTCCCTAGTTCATTTTATTTGAAATTTTAGTGAAAACAACAGGCTTTAAGAATGTCAAAAGTGGAGAGTTTTCTTTCTAGTCCAACTCAACAACAGTTGGATAGAAGGAAGAAGGGTGAGTTGCTAGAACTTGCCAGAAAGTACGATCTTTCTGAAGCTAAAGCTTCCTTGACAAAGCAAGAAATCAAAAAAATTTTAATTCATTATTTGGTAGGACAGAATGTTTTTGACCAAAGTGTTTTGGCATCTGTCAGTAAGTCCATGACAGATTCTGACAGTAAAAAATTAGAACTAAAAATAAAAAAAATGGAAATAGAGTTAAGGAAGCTCGAGCTTCAGAATCAAAAAAGAACAAATGAGATTACAATCTGATAGGGAGGAGAGAGAAAGACAAATGCAATTAGAAGAAAGGGAAAAAGAAAGGCAAATAGAATTACAAAAGGAACAAAGACAAATAGAAGAAAGGGAAAAAGAAAGACAAATGCAATTAGAAGAAAGGGAAAAAGAAAGGCAAATAGAATTACAAAAGGAACAAATACAAATAGAAGAAAGGGAAAAAGAAAGACAAATGGAATTACAAAAAGAACAAATTGAATTACAAAAAGAACAAATGCGTGTACAGGAAAGGGAAAAAGATAAAGAATTTCAACTTAGAATGAAAGAGATGGAGCTGGCAAGTGACAGGCACGATTCCACTTCTCGTGCAAATTCAAATTTTAACATTTTAGGAAATGTCAAGTTAGTTCCCCCTTTTAGTGAAAAGGAAGTAGACAAATATTTTATTCTTTTTGAAAAAGTTGCTGAGAATTCGAAATGGCCAAGAGAGTATTGGACTCAATTATTGCAGAGTGTACTTTATGGCAAGGCCAGAGATATCTATATATCTCTGTCAGTACAACAAAGTTCTGATTACGATTTGGCTAAGGAATGCATCTTGAAGGGTTATGCATTAGTCCCTGAGGCTTATCGGCAAAAGTTCAGAAACTATAGGAAAGATGCTAGACAAACTTGTGTTGAATTTGCTAGAGAAAAAGAAGTTATTCAAAAGATGGTGCTTAGCCAAGAAAATCGAACATGATTTTGAAAGTCTTGAACAATTAATATTACTTGAAGAGTTCAAGAACTGTGTCCATAGTGACATTAAGAATCATCTTGAAGAGCATAAGTTTGAAACCTTGGAAAAAGCTGCTATTGCTGCTGATGAGTGTTCCTTAACTCAAGGTTCCTGCTGTAAGCAAATCTTTCACGCAGCAGTCTACTGATAGAAAGGTGTTTCAACCAAATACGACTCTCAGTAAAACTCAATCTGGCACAAGTTCTAAAAATCAAGCCTCTGAGACACTTGATTCAAAATCCTTGTCTCTACCTCCGTGTACCTATTGTAAGAAAAAAGAACACGTCATTTCTGATTGCTTCAAATTGAAATATAGGCATCAGAATCAAGATAGACCTATTCCAAACGCTCTTATTTCTAAGAGGTCAAGGTCACGGTCATGTATTGAAAACAATACATTTGTTGGGTTTGAAAAACCTCAGTCTGATTGTGTTATGGAGAATTTTGAACCATTCATGTCGAAGGGTTCTATATCACTCTTGGGTGATTTGGCCAATCCTATCCCTATTAAAATTTTAAGGGATACAGGAGCTTCTCAGGGTCTTTTATTATCAGGTACTTTGCCTTTTTCTGAGAAGTCCTGTTCTAATGAGTGTTCTCATTCAGGGAGTAGAGTGCGGCTTTGTTAATGTTCCTCTCCATTCTGTAAATTTGTCATCAGACTTAGTTTCAGGACCTGTGACAGTCGGTGTAGTGTCTACTTTACCCGTTGAGGGCATTCATTTGTTGCTAGGCAATGACTTAGCTGGAGACAAGGTTGTGGTTAATCCACTTGTAACTGACAAGCCTTCTTTGGATCAGAAACTTGATCCTATTGAAAAAGAAATCCCTGATTTATTCCCAGCTTGTGCAGTTACCAGAGCTATGGCAAAGAAAGCTCTTGAGAATGATTTTGATAAGGAATGTATTCCTTTAGCTGACACATGTATTGGTCAGGCTTTTGATGAGGTCACTTTCACTTCTAATTTGGATCAGTCAAAAGGTATTGATCATAGTGATCCTCTTTTGAATACTCATTCTCTTTTATCTGATCAGGGTGACAAACGACAATCACTTGTCGTCGAACAGGAGAAGGATCCTGAGATCTCCTGTTTGTTGCAGCGGGCCGTTAGTGAAACTGAAGCAACTGAAGTACCTGTCTGTTACTTCATTAAACATGGAGTCCTTATGAGAAAATGGAGACCTCCCGAGGTACCTGCTAGTGACGAATGGTCAGTAAAATATCAGATTGTGGTTCCGAAACCTTACAGACAGGAAATACTTAGTTTGGCCCATGAAACGCCTATGGCTGGTCATTTAGGGATCAATAAAACTTATCACAAGATCTTGACTCACTTCTATTGGCCAAAAATTAAAAGTGATGTGTGCAAGTTTTGTAGATCTTGTCATACTTGTCAAATTGTAGGAAAACCAAATCAAAAGATACCTAAAGCTCATCTACAACCAATTCCTGCATTTGGTGAACCATTCAGTAGAATTATGGTAGATTGTGTTGGTCCCTTACCAAAGACCAAGTCAGGCAACCAATATTTGTTGACCATAATCTGTGCGTCAACAAGATTCCCATTGGCAATTCCTTTGAGGAATATTAAAACCAAAAATATAGTAAAGGCTTTGATAAAGTTCTTTACTCAATTTGGCCTTCCCAAATTTGTCCAATCGGATCAAGGGTTAAATTTCATGTCTGGAATTTTCCAGCAAGTCATGCATGAATTGGGCATTAAACAGTTCAAATCATCTGCCTATCATCCTGAGAGCCAAGGGGCTTTGGAACATTTTCATCAAACTCTGAAAAACATGATGAAATCATATTGTTTTGACACAGGTAAAGACTGGGATGAAGGCATCCATTTACTTTTGTTTGCAGTTAGAGAGTCCGTTCAGGAATCTCTAGGGTTCAGTCCTTTTGAACTGGTATTTGGACATACTGTGCGTGGACCTTTAAAGTTATTGAAAGAGAAACTGCTTTCAAATGAAGAAACAGAACTTAATCTTCTTGATTATGTCTCTGATTTCAAGTATAAATTTTCGAAGGCTTGTGAGGTCGCAAGAGCAAATTTGCACTCTACTCAATCAAAGACGAAGTTAAGATATGATAAAAACGCAAGGGATAGGAGTTTTCAATCCGGTGACAGAGTCCTGGCTCTCTTGCCCATTCCAAAAAATCCTCTTCAGGCAAAATATTATGGTCCATACACGGTTGAAAAGAAAATAAGTGATTTAAATTACATTATAAATACTCCTGATAGGCGAAAACCAAAACAACTGTGCCACATCAATATGTTAAAGGAGTATGTTGAAAGAAATAGCCAGGTAAATCATGCAATTAATTTAGTAGTACCTGTCCCACCAGCTGAGGATTTGAATGAAGGAATTCAGTTGGATTCTACTAATCTTGGAGCAACAAGTCTTCGGAATTCGGAAGTTATGGAAAATCTAGACCAGAAACTTTCTCATTTACAAAATCAAGAAAAAACTGAACTTAAACAATTATTGTCTGAATATGAACACTTATTTCCAGACGTGCCTACAAGGACTAACAAAATTTTTCATGACGTTGAAATAGTGGATTCAAAACCCATGAAACAACACCCATACGGGATGAATCCTTTTAAACAGGAATACATGAAAAAAGAGATTCAGTATTTACTGGAAAATGATTTTATAGAGCCCAGTAAGAGTGATTGGAGTTCACCGTGCATTCTTGTTCCGAAACCGGATAAAACTTTCCGAATGTGTACGGATTATAAGAAGGTGAACAATGTGACTAAAACAGACTCATTCCCATTGCCAAGAATCGACGATTGTATCGACAAAATTGGAAATGCCAAATACGTCACTAAATTCGACCTTCTGAAGGGTTTTTGGCAAATTCCATTAACGGAAAGAGCAAAAAGAAATTTCGGCATTTGTGACTCCAGATGGACTCTACCAGTATAAAGTAATGCCATTTGGGATGAAGGGTTCTCCAAGTACTTTTCAACGCCTTATGAATATGATTACTTCTGGTCTAGACAATTGTGATGCCTATATTGATGATGTCATCATCTACAACAACACCTGGAAAGAACATCTAGCCACGATTCGGAAGTTCTTCGACAGACTCACGGATGCAAATTTGACTATTAATTTATCTAAAAGTGAGTTCTGCCGTGCGTGTGTTACTTTTCTAGGACATATTGTGGGACATGGTCAGATTAAACCTATAGATGCTAAGGTCAAGGCTATTTCTGAATTTCCTGTGCCTGTCAGTAAAAAACGGCTGATGCGATTTTTGGGTATGGCTGGATACTATCGCAAATTTTGTTCCAATTTTTCTGATATTGTCGAACCTCTGACAAACCTGTTGAGAAAGAAAAACAAGTTTCTTTGGACTGAAAATGTCAAGAGGCTTTCGATAGATTAAAAGCCATACTTAAAAGTGTACCAGTTTTAACAGCTCCAGATTTCAGTCAACCATTCATACTGTCGTGGATGCAAGTGATGTTGGGGTTGGAGCAGTTTTGCTTCAAGGCGACAAAAATGGTGTAGAACACCCAGTGTGTTACTTCTCTAAGAAATTAAATAAACACCAGAGAAACTACTCAACAATCGAGAAGGAATGCTTAGCTTTAATACTGGCATTACAGCATTTTGAAGTTTATATCAGCTCAGCTCCTTCTCCGGTTGTTTAGTGATCACAACTCCCTTACTTTCATCAGCAGAATGAAAAATAAGAATCAAAGACTATTGAGATGGAGTTTATTTTTGCAAGAGTACAATCTTGACATCAGGCACATTAGAGGAAAAGATAATTTAATTGCAGACGCACTTTCCCGTGTATAGAAATGTCATTTTCATATACACCTTTGTGTAGATTCATAAGAGTTCTTCTTATGTAAATGTTTTTTTACCTCATGTATAATTTACATCTGGTAAAAAAGAAAGCTTTATTACATAAATCTTTCTTTTTTCTTTATGGGGGAAAGTGTTACGACCCTGTAGTCAAATTACATATGTGTTAAAATTTAAATTCTTCTCATTTGTTTCATTTTTATTTTTTTATACCACTAAATGTTATTATTATTATTATGGTGATGATTATGTTAGCAAGGTCTAATAGTTTGTTAGAAACATTATTTATTTAAAACGTAAATGCGACTCGTGTAAGCACGATTTTTTGCATGACGGTTTTTCGCATCAAGTAAACAGTGAGAAAGAGCTATGTAAATGATTGGCTGTGACCACGTTATTTCAAAATAATACTTGTTTACGCATTGTAGTGATTTCGAAATCACAGGTGTACCTCATGCGTGTGTACATGTAATGACGCATTAGCTTGTTTTAAATGCTCAGTTACCTGTAAGAAATTTTAGGGTCAGAGTCGTAATCGTAGTCAGTCGTGGTTCAGAGTCACATCATAACATCTTACAGAGTTTATAATACCTTAAGAAAGGTATTTCTGTGCTGGAAAGAGTTGCGCATTCGTACAAGGAACAACATGTGTGTTGTTAGTGGTGGTAGCTGTATTTCATCTGCTTTCTAAATAATTATTTTCCCTGGAGAACAACACTACTGGCTTTGGACAAAGACATTTGTTGAAATTATTTCTAAATCGGACCAGAACAATACAAATTGTGCTTTACAGTGAAAATTCTGGACATTTTGTGTTAGCTTTCGTCTGACGTCATCATCCGCCATCTTGGATCGGAACTGAGATTCAGACTGTATCAATTTAGAACTGTTTATTCAAAGGACTTATGTTTCTTTTACAAATTTAGAACATATTTTTGGATCTTCTTCGTAAATCGTAAGTCTTGTTTCCCATATTTACCTTCTCTCCGTGTTTTCTAGGGAAATAAATTATTTTGTTAAACTTTACAAAGCTTGTCTTCACTCTTTCTTTGTGTTACTTTGAACGAGCCGATACGTAACACTCTTTCACTCATGACACGCACCTGGGTCACTTACTCCCTCCCTAAGTGTAAATGTCTCCTGACATTTAACAAATTTGTTCCTGCAGCCCCCCCAAAAAAGAAATTTACAGGAACAAATAATCAATCAGTACTATACGTAGTTACGTATATGTAATTAAATTGCTTGTGTGTTAGTTTTAAAATTCTTTTTTTATTTTAATTTTTGTTTCATTACATTTTATTGCAATGATTATTTTCACGGGATTCGATATTTTTTCCAGCAAATTCAGTCTATTTAGAACGTAAAAGCTATTACATTAGCATTATTATTAGCTCACTCTGGTACATTGAGTTTGTAAACATCGAGTGAATACGATTGGTTATTGCCAAGGTCATTTCGGCCCTCATGTTAGCTGAACTGTAAACAGTCTTTCTTTTTTTTATTTTATATATTTTCAGCGTGAGAATTTGGTTCTTAGATAGGTCTGTTCTTGCTACGTGACAAATTTCATTTTTCTATTGCGTTGTTCAAGTGTTAAGAGACCACTGACCTATCACGCGAGAATGGGATGATGTTTTAGTTGGGTTTAATACCCATTCTGAGAGCTTTTCAGTCAGTCGTTCTTAACACCTTGAAGGAACAAGGTGTTTCTAATTGTTGTTGCCATTTTGTTTTTCATCTGTGTTTTGGATTTATTAATTTATTCTCTAGAAGACTAAACAAGTATACTTTTTTATAAAAAGTTCTGGGACAAAAGAATTCAATGGAAATTTATTCTGGAGTTTAACGGAAACATAAACTGTGATTCAATCGAGGATCTGTTACCATCAGTACAGACATCTGACGTCATCGCCTCCATATTGGAATTTCATCGAGATTCGAACCCGGATTCTATTAGAAATGTTTAGTGATAGGACTTGTATTTTTCAATCTTAGGATTAAATTTTGGATTATATTCACAAACCGTAAGTCCTATTTCCAATTTTTACATTGTTTTCTAGGGAAATAAATTATTTTGTTAAAACATACAAAGCTTGCTGGTTTCACTCTTTTCTCTTATTTTTGTACCAGCCTACACGTAGCAGGAGAAACTTGGGTTGCTCGTCCTTGGGATATTTGAATTTTGGCTAAAAATATTTCAGAAAATTGTTTTTTTTGAAATTTCAATTGCCCTAGGTTTAAATCCCAAGTACTATTTTACATTTTGTTTGAAATCTTTAGTGAAAACAATAGACTTTCATTCACAATATCATCAAAAGTAGAGATTTTTTAAAAATTTTACCCAGGAATGTTTGGATATTTTAAAAATGGAAGTTCAGCTAAAAAAGTTGGAATTAGAGATAAGACAGGTTAAGTTTCAGATAGAAAAGATACAAAGGGAAAAAGAAATGGAAGTTGTTGTTGTTGTTGTTATAGGGTTTAACGCCGTTTTTCAGCACAAGATAGGCTATACATGGCGGCCAGTATTAATGGTGGAGGAAGAACCCTGGAAAACCCCGGGAAGAACCACCGACCCACGAGAAGCTACTGGCAGGCTTTCTCACGTACCCACGTTAGCCGAGCCTGGACTCGAGCTCACGCAGACAGAGGCGAGATGGCAGTGATCCGTAACGATCAGCGCTTTAGACCACTCGGCCACTTGGGGCCCCGAAATGGAAGTAATGGAGTTACAATTTAAAGAAAGAAGGGAAGAAATGCAAAGGCAATTTGAAGAAAGACAGAAAGAAAGACAAATACAATTTGAGAAAGAAAAATTAGATATGCAAATGCAAAGAGAAAAAATTCGGTTAAAAGAATTAGAGCTGGCAAAAGGAAAACACTCCCCTACTTTTGATGTTATAAGAAATATCAAGCTAGTGCCCCCTTTTCTGGAAGAAGTAGATAGATATTTTCCTTATTTTGAAAAGTTGCTGAAAATTTGGAGTGGCTAAGGGAGTACTGGACTCTATTATTGCAATGTGTACTTACTTGTAGAGCTCGTAATATTTACATTTCTCTGTCGCTAGAGCAGAGTGCTGACTATGATGTAGTTAAGGACTGTGAAGGGTTATGCGTTAATCACTGAGGCTTATCGGCAAAAATTCAGTTTTTCTAAAAAACCAACTGACCAGACCTATGTCGAATTTGCATGGGAAAAAGCACAACAATTTGATAGGTGGTGCTCTTCTAGAAAGGTCAATAAAGATTACGAAAGTCTCAGACAACTCATATTACTTGAAGAGTTCAGGAACTCTGTCTATAGTGACATTAGAATGTATCTTGAAGAGCATAAGATTGAAACCTTGGAAAATGCTGCTCTTGCTGCTGATGAGTGGAATACTCATAAAGTTCCTGTTGTAAGCAAATCATTCACTCAGCAATCTACTGGTAGAAAGGTATTTCAGCCTAATACGACTCCTTCTAAAACTCCAATCTGGCACAACGTTTAAAAATCAAGCTTCTGATAAACTTGATTCAAAATCCTTGTCTATTCCTACGTGTACCTATTACAAGTGAAAAGGATAAGTCATTTCTGATTGCTTCATATTGAAATATAGGCATCAGAATCAAGATAGACCTATCCCAAATTCTCTTATTTCTAAGAGGTCAAGGTCACGGTCATGTATTGAAAGCAATACATTTATTAGGTCTCATAAACCCCAGTCTGATTTTATTATGGAGAATTATGAACCATTCATGTCGAAGGGTTCTATATCACTCTTGGGTGATTTGGCCAATCCTATCCCTATTAAAATTTTAAGGGATACAGGAGCTTCTCAGAGACTTTTAGTTTCAGGTATTTTGCCTTCTTCTGAGAAGACCTGTTCTAATGAGTGTTCTCATTCAGGGAGTAGAGTGCGGCTTTGTTAATGTTCCTCTCCATTCTGTAAATTTGTCATCAGACTTAGTTTCAGGACCTGTGACAGTCGGAATGGTGTCTACTTTACCCGTTGAGGGCATTCATTTGTTGCTAGGCAACGACCTAGCTGGAGACAAGTTTGTGGTTAATCCACTTGTAACTGACAAGCCTTCTTTGGATCAGAAACTTGATCCTATTGAAAAAGAATAACCCTGATTTATACCCAGCTTGTGTAGTTACCAGAGCTATGTAAAAGAAAGCTCTTGAGAATGATTTTGATAAGGAAAATATTTCTTTAGCTGAAACATGTATTGGTCAGGCTTTTGATGAGGTCACTTTCACTCCTAATTTGGATCAATCAAAAGGTATTGATCACAGTGATCCTCTTTTTAACTACTCATTCTCTTTTATCTAGTCAGGGTGATAAACAACAATCACTTGTCGTCGAACAGGAGAAGGATCCTGAGATCTCCTGTTTGTTTCAGAGGGCCATTAGTGAAACTGAAGCCACTGAAGTACCTGTCTGTTATTTCATTAAAAATGGAATTCTTATGAGAAAATGGAAACCTCCCGAGGTACCTGCTAAAGACGAGTCAGTGAACTACCAGATTGTAGTTCCAAAATCTTACAGACAGGAAATACTTAGTTTGGACTATGAAACTCCTCTGGCTGGTCATTTAGGGATAAATACAACTTATCACAAGATCTTGACTCACATTTATTGGCCAAAAATCAAAAGTGATGTTTGCAAATTTTGTAGATCTTGTCATACTTGTCAAATGGTAGGAAAACCCAATCAGAAGATACCTAAGACTCATTTGCAACCTATTCCTGCATTTGACGAACCATTTAGCAGAATTATGGTAGATTGTGTTGGTCCCTTACCTAAGACCAAGTCAGGCAACCAATATTTGTTGACCATTATGTGTGCGTCAACAAGAGTCCCAGAGGTAATTCCTTTGAGGAATTTTAAAACTAAAACCATAGTAAAAGCTTTGATAAAGTTTTTACTCTATTTGACCTTCCCAAATCTGTCCAATTTGGTCAAAGGTCAAATTTCATGTCTGGAATTTTCCAGCTTGTTATGCTTGAATTTGGCGCTCAGCAATTCAAGTCAAGAGAGAAACTATGGTTTCACAGAACTTTACTTGAGAGACGTTTTGAGTCTTGTAATGGAGTTCATTCTCTCTTGCTCATTCTTCAAAATTTTCTTTAAATTAGATTTCACGGCCCTTACAAAGTAAGGAAGAAAATGAATAAGTTAAATTATAATAGTAGTACTCTGATCGAAATAAAGTAAAGGAGTACAAAGAGATAGCCAAGTAAATCATGCAATTAATTTAGTTGTACTTATCCCACAAACTGAGGATTTAAGTGAAGAAATTCAATCGGACACTGTTGATCTTGGAGCAGCAAATCTTCGGAATTCGGAAATTCTGGAAATTCTGGACCAGAAACTTTTACATTTGCAACAACAAGAAAGGAATGAACATAAACAGTTATTACTCGAATATGAGCAAGTGTTTCCAGATATTCCTACAAGGACAAACAAAATTTTTTATGACGTTGAAATTGTAGATTCAAAACCTGTGAGACAACACCCATACAAGATGAACCCTGTCAAACAGGAATACTTGAAAAAGGAAATTCAGTATTTGCTGGAGAACGATTTCATAGAGCCCAGTAAAAGTGATCGGAGTTCAACATGTATGCATGTTCCGAAACCAGATAAAACGTTCCGTATGTGAACTGATTATAGGAAGGTGAACAGTGTGACAAAAACAGATTCATTTCCATTACCAAAAATCGATGACTGTATTGATAAAATTGGAAATGCCAAGTACGTCACCAAATTTGACCTTCTGAAAGGATTTTGGCAAATTCCACTAACGGAAAGAGCAAAAGAAATTTTCCGCATTTGTGACTGCAGATGGACTCTACCAATATAAAGTAATGCCGTTCGGGATGAAGGGTTCCCCAAGTACTTTTCAACGCTTGATGAATATGATTACCTCTGGTCTAGATAATTGTGATGCTTACATCGATGACGTCATCATCTACAACAACACCTGGAAAGAACATCTAGCCACGATTCGGAGATTCTTCAACAGACTCACTGATGCAAATTTGACAATCAATTTATCTAAAAGTGAGTTTTGCAGTCCTTGTGTAACTTTTCTAGGGCATATTGTGGGACATGGTCAAATTAAACCTATAGATGCTAAGGTCAAGGCTATCTCTGATTTCCCTGTGCCTGTCAGTAAAAAGCAACTGAAGCGACATTTGGGTATGGCCGGATACTATCGAAAGTTTTGTTCCAATTTTTCCAATATTGCTGAACCCCTGACAAGCTTGTTAAGTAAGAAAAACAAGTTTCTTTGGATTGAAAAATGTCAGGAAGCTTTTGATAGATTAAAAGCCATACTCAAAAGTGCGCCGGTTCTTACAGCTCCAAATTTCAATCAATCTTTTAAATTATCTGTGGATGCAGGTGATGTTGGGGTTGGAGCAGTTTTGATTCAAGAAGATAGAAATGGTGTTGATCACCCAGTGTGCTATTTCTCTAAGAAATTAAATAAGCACCAAAGAAATTACTCAACAATCGAGAAGGAATGTTTGGCTTTAATATTGTCATTACAGCATTTTGAAGTTGACAGTAGCTCAGCACCTTCTCCGGTTGTTATGTTTAGTGATCACAACCCCCTTACTTTATCGACAAGATGAAAAATAAAAATCAAGGATTATGAAAGTGGAGTTTGTTTTTGCAAGAATATAATCTTAACATCAGGCACATCAAAGGAAAAGACAATTTGATTGCAGATGCACTTTCCCGTGTATAAAAATATTATCTTTTGTACATTTTGTATAATTCGTAAGAGTATTTTTGTGTAATTTTATTTTACCTCATGTATAATTTACATATGGTAAAAAGAAAGCTTTGTTATATAAATCTTTCTTTTTCTTTATGGGGGAAGTGTTACGTATATGAAATTAAATTGCTTGTGTGTTAATTTTGAAATTCTTTTTCTATTTTAATTTTTGTTTCATTACATGTTATTGTAATGATTATTTTCACGGGATTCGTTATTTTTCCAGTAAATTCAGTCTATTTAGAACGTAAAAGACATTACATTGCATTATTTTTAGCTCACTCTGGTACATAGAGTTTGTAAACATCGAGTGAATACGATTGGTTATTGCCAAAGTCATTTCGGCCCTCATGTTAGCTGAACTGTAAACAGTCTTTCTTTTTTATATATTTTCAGCGTGAGAATTTGGTTCTTAGATAGGTCTGTTCTTGCTACGTGACAAATTTCATTTTTTCTATTGCGTTGTTCAAATGTTAAGAGACCACGTGACCTATCACGCGAGAATGGGATGATGTTTTAGTTGGGTTTAATACCCATTCTGAGAGCTTTTCAGTCAGTCGTTCTTAACACCTTGAAGGAACAAGGTGTTTCTAATTGTTGTTGCCATTTTATTTTTCATCTGTTTTTTTGGATTTAATAATTTATTCTCTAGAAGACTATACAAGTGTACTTTTTATAAAATGTTCTCGGACAAAGAAATTCAATGGAAATTTATTCTGGAGTTTAACGGAAACATAAACTGTGATTCAATCGAGGATCTGTTACCATCAGTACAGACATCTGACGTCATCGCCTCCGAATTGGAATTTCATCAAGATTCGAACCCGGATTCTATTAGACCTGTGTAGTCATAGGACTTGTATTTTTCAATCTTAGGATTAAATTTTGGATTATATTCACAAACCGTAAGTCCTATTTCCAATTTTTACATTGTTTTCTAGGGAAATAAATTATTTTGCTAAAATATACAAAGCTTGTTAGCTTCACTCTTTTCTCTTGTTATTTTTGTAGGAGCCTACAGGTAACAACATCGTGTCTTGAGAAATAAATAAAAACATTAATACATGATATTTATTCAAATATATCAAGATTTAAAAGCAACTATTAAAAAAATATAAAAGTTCATCCTCTTTGATTTAAAAAAGAAATGAAAACTATAGAAGAGCGATTTTCTATCACTACGTATTCCCTTTCCTTTTCTTCCGTAGTGATACTAGCGTGACTGACCTAGTAGGTCAGCCCCAGTGGGATTCTAACCCACCCGATTCTGCACGGAAAACCACTACCCCCCACATTTATTCATCATTCCGCAGTCATATTAGTTCATAGCAGAGGACAAGTAAAATATAAATGGAACTACAGAGCTTAGTAAGTAAAATTGCCCTGCAAAAAATTAAATATTTAAAACCACTGAAACTGAAGCTACAATTACTTACAAAATGATGTCATATTATGTCCTTATATTTACATTTTTGTTAGATAGACTCCACCTTGCGATTCACATTCTTCTCCAGACCAGGCCAATAAAACCTTTGCCTAGCTAACCAACGTGTTTTCTCCTTGCCCTGATGACCCATATCGTTATGGATACCTTTTAGGGTCAGGGTCCGGTATGACTCTGGGATCACAGTTGTCTGATTGATTGACCATCAAGAGAAGTGGTTCTGAAGAGAACACTGTTTTTAACTACAGGGCGGTTCCATTCACGGAGATAATCTGCATGGACGAATTTTCTCTCCGGAGATCCTCCTCCCTGGGCCGAAAACCTTTACTCTTGAGGTAAAAAACTTTTGCTATTGTTCTATTGGTCAACTGTTTCCTGTCCCACTTAATGTTGTTACAACGTTCGGATGAGAACACCTCATCGGTCGACTGAGGTGCCGAACCATCCGAAACACTACTAATCAAGGGAACAGAGGCGGTGGCTGCATGGCAAATGGATTCCACAACGTCGGAAAATATTTGTGGTAAACGCGAGAGGGTGTCGGCGTCAGTGTTATTTTTGCCGGCTCTATATCTGATGGAGAAATCGTAGTTTGCTAGAGCTGCAACCCATCTATGCCCTGTAGCGTCATTCTTTGCCGTCGAAAGGACGTATGTGAATGGGTTGCTGTCCGTGCCACCTCGAAGGAGGAACCTACAAGATAGTCATGAAATGTATCCGTCACGGCCCATTTTAACGCCAAAAACTCGAGCTTGTGGGTTGGACAACGCCATTCACTGGGTCTCAATCCGCGACTCGCGTAAGCAATGACCATTTTTACACCATCTTGCTCTTGATATAGGGCTGCGTCTACACCAGAGCTGCTAGCATCAGTATGCACGATAAACGATTTAGCATAGTCGGCAAATGCTAAGATCGGGGTAGAGGTCAACTTGTCTATAAGGGTCGCGAAGGCAGTTTCTTGGGCAGCGCCCCAAGTCCAAGGAGCTACTTGTTGGACTTATTCTTTTGAGACGCCTGGGTCGTTCCATGACCCTCTAATAGAACGTTTAACGTTTGCGCTATCTGCGAAAAATTTTCGACAAAGCGGCGATAGTAATCCGCGAACCCCAAAAACTGACGCAGCTCATTAATGCTGTTAGGCTTTCGCCATGTCTTAATAGCATATGTTTTCTCTGGATCAGTCTTGGTACCCTCCTCAGATATAAACGTGACCCAATTAAACGACTGAAGACATGAACAACTTACATTTAGAGGGTTTCAGCTTAAGTCCATGCTGGTGTAAGCGTGCGAACGTTGCATCTAAACGGCCCATGTGCTCATCAAACTTCTTTGAGAAAATGAGGATATCGTCTATGAAAATGAGGCACTCCTTGAGGTGCGTTTCACACATGCATTTCTCCATAAGACGTTGAAATGTAGCTCCAGCGTTGCACAAACCAAAACTCATACGGTTCGACTCATAAGAGCGAGAGGACCTACCTAAAAGGCTGCATATTGCTTATGTTCTTCCTCCATCTCGACTTACCAATATTCTGAACTTAGGTCCAGCTTGGATAAGAATTTGGCCCCTCGCAATATCTTGACGGTATCATCAAACCGCGGCAGCATGTATGCGTCCTTCCGGGTCTTTGCATTGAGGGTCCTGTAGTCAATGCAGAAACGCAGGCTGTTAACACGTTTCCGAACCAACACAACAATAGAGGAGTAAGGACTATCAGATTCCCTGATTTCACCAGCATCTAACATTTCCTTAATATACTGATGCACCTCATCATACATCCCCCGGGAATATTCTTCTGTATGGTTGTTTGAAAGGTCTATCATCGTTGAGTACTATCTTATGCTTGATGAGGTCAGTCTTTCCCCAGTTTGTGGGGGAAATTCAGAAGCTATGTTGTCAACCACTTTGACTTCACTTAGGAGACATACATCAGACTTGGGTCTTATTGTTACACATTTGACAGAAATATTGCAAAGTTTGACTTGAACTTTAGAATGTGAGCCCTGTTGATTAACACTGATTACTCTTGGACAAACTGTAAAATGTTCAGAGTTTCCTAAGTTCTCGGTAATCGCTTCTGTTATATGAGCATCAACATTGCGGGCAATGCCGTTGACAGTAATAGTTTCATACGGCGCAATGTTGACAGTACGCACATTGGTAGATTTGACTGTAAACGACTTACACTCAATACTATCCCATAGTGATCTTCTATGTATCAGACACTCTATCCGTATGAGGATTATCAAGCATGTAATCCCTACAGAAACGAATGATATTTATCCCTATAACTACAGGACAGGTACGGTTGGACTCTGTATCCGGTAAAATAGGGACATTAAATTCAAAATCACACAAAACGGCATTAAAATCAGATATTCAATGTATCATAAGTAAGTGAGAAGAGAACCATCTGCAATAGTGACTTGAGGCCCAGTGACTCGAGAGAGTGAAGCACTGGCTTATCATTAAGTGACAAATAAAAACTATTTGATACAGTAGTCACCATGGACCCACTGTCAATAAGGGTCTTGACCGGGGCATTGTTTAAGCAAACAATACTAGTGCTGGAAGAACCAATGAAACACTGAAATAGCGTATTCCGGCCTTTAGGATGGTTACCTGTCCCCGTATGGCCATCTAAAGATGAGGTTATTGCAAAGCTTGACTTGAACTTTAGAATGTTAACTGCTGCGTTCCTCTACCATAGCCATGCCATCGGCTGTTGTTACCTCGATTTCCGTTTCCCCGATTTCCTTGGTAGTTGTACCCACTACTATTACTGTAATGGCCTGGTTTATTGCTGTCATTTCAGCCCTGTTTGTTGTTACTCTGCCGTCTGTTACTTTTCGTCAGTTCTCTGAGGAGCAACGACTGTTCATGCAGCTGTTTAGTAAGAGCGCTGATTTGAGATCCCAATCTCTCTTCTGTCTGTTGGATCCTCGAGTTGAACTCTCTCTCTCTCTCTCTCTCTCTCTCTCTCTCTCTCTCTCTCTCTCTCTCTCTCTCTCTCTCTCTCTCTCTCTCTCTCTCTCTCTCTCTCTGGTTCGTGTCCTTCGTGTTTTGCCGTCTACAATGGGCTGGTGGTATACTTTTTGGTTGGAATTGGGCCAACGTCCTTCGGCAAGTTCAGCTGCTCGTCGACCATCCTAATCTCTCGCAATAACTCCTTATAGAGATGGTGTGGAACCTGAGGCGAGTGTGGCTCTTCAGGAGGTCACTCCTCAGTGAAAACAAAAACTTCTGTCTGAGGATGCCGTCCTTATCCTCTTCTCTGATGTGGCCCGCTTCAATCGCGGTTTGTAGAAGTGTTTCCAGTCTACAACCGAAGGTAGTCACCGATTCCCCTTCTCTTTGGAAAGAGTTGAAAAATTCTTTCATGATCATGCCTTGAGTTGACATACATCCAAAGGCAGTATCTAAGCGTTTCATTATAACTGCAATGGATGCTTTCTCGCATAATGCTATGACGGTATGTCTCGCCCTGCCTTGTAGAGACCGTCTGAGCACCTGAATCATAATGGCCAGAGGATGTTCAGGTAGGAGACATTTTACCTTGAATCTCCACTCGTAATATGTGACGTCAGCTTTCTGTATTGGCTCGTCCCCTGAAAAGAATGGGATCTTGGGTACTACGGTGGAAGTGAGTGGAGTAGGCGTAGCACTGAGAGCGGAACATGTGCCATGTGAATCGTCTGATAGTGCTGAAGCACCTATAATAATCTTAGGCTTGGTATCTACACTCGGTATAACGAGATGCCTGAGCGATTCTCTCCCGATACCTGCAAACAGGAGTGCTTTGCAACAATGGGTTGGAGAGGGTATAACGGGCTTGGCTGGGGTTACAGATACGGTTGATTAGGGTACAACGGATTTAGGTGGGGCCCCAACTGGCATTACCACATAACCCACTGGCATTCAACGACTGTATCATCTCCTTTTCTGTCATGGGATTCTTACATGTAGCCATCACATAGAGAAACTCAAACAATCGCACGTAAATATAACCACCGTAAACAAATCGTTCAATGATTTGTTGTATTTATTGTACAACAGCTATTTGTCGTACAACCACAACTTGGTGAGAAAAAACTCATTTACTATTCAACAGTTCTGAAAAAACAATGGGGTAATTTTTCTTTTTGTCAAGATTAATACCAATATTACTGCAAAATGACTTAATTTAGGTGCACTAATATTCCAAAATTTCTAAAGTGCTTACCAGAGAAAGTTCGGCACTCCTGAGAGTTCTAGAACGCTCCAAGAATGTTAGACGTAAGCTTTCGTATCAAATAAACATATAATGGTGTATAACACTAAACATAAATATGAATAATACAAAGACTTAGGTTACATAATAAATACTATAGATGTCATTGGAATGTTCATTAAATTAATCCAGAATTATTTCTAGTAACAAACAAGTCTTTGAAATTGCTAAAGGTAACATGTCAATATAAATTTAAACAAAGACAGCAGCCCATAACCTGGATTTGACTCAGTGATTTCTGTGCTGCACGTGATATGCGGGTCAAACCGTGCAGCTAGTTGGAATAAAAAAATGAACTGTGTAACTGTACCGATTAGCGAAACTAACGAGTTAAAACAAAATGACTAACGCTACTAAATGAGTCAAGAATAAATGAAAAATTTAAATTACAGTATCAAGAATCCTTCCTTCCGAAATTATATAATCTTAACACAGAATACATATTATTATATGCTCATTTTTTCTCCGTTAACTTTACATTTTCAGAATCGTGAAATATTTTACGATATTGAACTCGCGCACTCAATTCATATTGCATTCACGTGAATAAAAGAATTTCTTTTGTAAACAAACAAGTTGTTTCTGTATGAACTAAAGCAGATGTTTCGTGGACTGCCACATACCAGCTGCTTTGACACATTCCGCGTTAATGTTTTTAATACAGTGCTTCAGATTTAGGCTAGCTATAGACGCCAGACAGGGTCCTTACAAATAACATGCAAGTGACAAGGCATAAACTGTCTTCTTTAGCTGGTAATAAGAATGGCAAAATATATAATTACAGCTTTTCATTCTGAATTTCCTCAAATGTACTTTCTTAGTTCTGCAAATCCGAACTACATGAGCCATGTCATGGGATCTCAAGGTTGATTACACATTTCGAAATTGTACTGTAATTTCGAGTATATTCCAAGTGCAATTACATCCTCCTTACTGCACTCAAAATGAAATAAACATTAAATTCCATAGCATCTTTTCGATAATTGCAAATGAAAGACTTCATATTTTCCCCACATTATGATTTGAAACTTTCAATGACAGAAGAGAAACACACCTGTAGATGTCAACACGCTTCTTCCATCACTGCTTCAATCCAATGTATATTTCATGTAGAATTGGCACAGACGCTACTGACTGAAATCCGATGAACTTCATGTTGATAAATCCAGTCCATAATCACAAAATTTCGTCGAATAAAAAAAAAATACCAAAATCTATTCATTCCAGATCAAATGGAAAAGTTGTTGCAATGCGCATTCATTCACAATATGGCTCCAAATTTTAATTTTAAGTAGACCAAAATGCCATTTTCTTGCGAAACTTATGTCTAGCGCGCGACCAAGTTCAAATTTATTTGGGCGGAGTTACGTGCGCATTAATAATGTTGTTGTGTAATGATGAATCTACGCTTGTGTATTTAGTTTGGAATACAGCATACATTCAGTTACTATGTTTCTTGTAGTGTATTTTTGTTTATTTAATTAAGCCTTGGGTAGAATAACAAAATAAGTATGTAATAAAAAGGTTACTGCATTGGTATGGGAAAATATGAACTCGTTTTGTCGGATGGATATACTGCACTACTAAGGTCGTGCTGTATAGCCATCAGAAAAACTGGTTCATATTTTCCCATACAAATGCAGTAACCTATAAATACTAAACAAATTTTTACGAGTTCTATACACACAATTGTTCATGTCCACTAACTGCGAAGATAATGACGTCCTCACGAGAAACACTATGAAAGAAAAATGTCTGCGCACTTCCTTTTTCAGATCCGGTTGGAAAAAACACTAAATCAGGAAAAGCGTTAACTTCCACCTCTTAACTTGCACTCTTCAGTCTGCATTGGTAGCGGTACTTCGGTCTGGTTTAATTGTGGTTTAATTGTTTATCCGCCATCTTCAGTCCTTTCGTGACTGCACGGTAGGCGGCATTTTGAGCCGGGCGTTGTACAAAAGCGTCAACGATACAAGACAAAAGAAAAACAGGAAAAAATAAATCAGACACGAAGACCCTAAACATCCAGATACCACAAATATCGCGAATTGCATCCGTCACAATATGCGTAGACACAATGAAAAAGGTGTCGTTAGTCCAGAGACGATACGACGAGCGCATAGGGCATTTATTAAATGCAATGGCGCTCGACGTTATCGTCCCCTTCATGAGCCTCGTACACTGATCGATCACTCACTCACTCACTCAATCACACGCTCACACATGACAAACACGCACTTGGGTCACATTTGGGTAGGTAGATACGATAATATCACCAATGGTGTTCGTAATCATTGTGTCGTGGCAGGCTGGCAGCCATTTTGAGCTCATAAACGAACAATTACAATTTGATAATCAGTCTTTATTCGCGGATAGGTTGTCAATTATGATGAACAGTGGGAATTTTCCTAAACTGCTACTAAGAAGTCCAAACACTGGCCGTAGTGCAATGGTGGTAAGCTTGTAGCGAATACGATAGTAGATGACTGTTTCCATGAAAAAGTTTGCATCACGCAAGATTGTCGCAGATTTCTCCAGTCTCTCCCTTCCATTTCTTTGTCTATTGAGATGATCCTTATCTTACTACATTACCTGCTGCTGTCAAATGCATGTGATTCAGCAAGGGCAGAGAGATCAGATTGTTGTAACAGTTTTATAGCTTATTTATTCTGCCCCTCTAAATTAAAACAGCAAAAAGGAAATGCAATGTCTATATTAATTACTATAAAATCTTCATTACCTGTTACCTGTAGCATTGTAACTGAGTGTAGTCATGCAATTAATAAGAATTTAGTTCGATGTCATTTTAGAAAAAAAAAAATGCAATATTGGCTAAGAAATTCTGATATTTGGCTTTCATTAATAAATAAGAAATAAAACCCGTTCATATAAAAATGTTTTAATTGATTAAAACAGACTTGTATATCAGTTCAAATGAATTTCAAGTCTGTGTGTGTTTGTGATAAATTCAGAAATCGAAGTATCTCATTAACAAAGAGTAATTAGGAATCAGATATCGTTTCAGTATTTACAATGTACATGACTAAAAGAATAAAACTGCCGATAATTGGATTCAATCAGGTTACTGTAGCTAATATGTTATCAATTTCAAACTCTTCTGGTTGGCAAGAAAAAATTCTACAATTTAAAATAAAATGAAATTTTAAACAACGTCTATTCGGAGAAATTAATTAAGCACGAAACTAACCTATTTGGAGAAATTAATTAAGCACGAAACTATAAAAAAAATGAATTTAGTTATAAATAGTATACATAATGTCCGGGGATTCCACCAGCCCGAAAGAAGATGGCTCTAACATCTTCATTTCTTTCCAAATTAAAATAAGACACTTATGTACTTGAATTAAAACAATATTTGAAGGTATTTTGCATATAACTAATTTACATTAATTTTATTAGTTTTATTTTACACCAACTTAGCATGGTGTAATATTGGCATAATAAAGGGTCACGTATCAAAGAAGACTGACTGATGAGCAACAAAAACATTGATATTTCTCTTTTCACTTCTTCGAAATCACATCATTAACTGGTTTGGTTTCTGTGAGTAAGTTAGTGACTGATCAAGTCAATTTGTTCTCTGAACTGTCAGTGGCACACTTGACAGGAGATACCGATTGGGTTTGCTTAAACAATGGAGCACGTGCTGTAGTTCTTAAATTTATGCTGTTCATCCTTCTGTATTGCCTCGGCAATTGTTCTCCGTTCAGCGTCTGTAGTTTCAGTATGGACAAGACTCTGCCAAGTGAAGCGATGTTGTGTGAGATCTTCCCAAGATTCAGGAGTAATGTTAAAGTGTCTCAGGAATGATTTAAGGGAATCTCTTTAGTGTTTCCTGTAACCAACCTGACATCTTTCCCTTCTACAAATCGCAGTAGATCTTCTGACATCTTGGTGACGTGGTCTGCCCATCTCAACAGTGATGTAATTAGCAGAATGTGGAGGGATGAAATGCCTGCCCGTGTGAGAACTTCAGTGTCTGGGACCCTGTCCTGCTATCTTATTGGCAGCCCATGTGAAAATGATTCAGCTTTATGGAATGGTGTCTGTACACCGTCCAGGTTTCACAAGCATACAGCAGGATCGGCACCACAGTGGCTTTATAGACCTTGGTGCTTGTTTGCAGACTGATCCATCTACGCTTCAACACATTAATTCGTAATCTGCCAAAGGCCACACTTGCTTTAGCAATTCAACACATTAATTTGTAATCTGCCAAAGGTCACACTTGCTTTAGCAATTGTTTTCATTATCGATGTGGACTGCATGAGACGGTAAGCTGCCGATATAGGTTAACTTGTTCATTGCCACGAAAGTTAGGCCATTTAATGTGATGGTAGGCTGTACGTAATGTTATCCTGGTACAGGTTGGTGCGTTAGCTCTGTCGTCTTGATACGGACTGTGAGACCGAAATTGTCACAAGCAGAAGAGACATGATCCATACTGTGTTGCATGTCGGACTCAGATTTGGTGCTTAAGGAACAGTCGTCAGCAAATAGGAGATTACGAACAGTCACATCATGTGAATTCGTCTTCGCCTGCTGTCTAATCAGATTTAAAATCCTGTCATCAGTCCGTATCGAATGTCGATCCCAGTATCAAAGTCGCGGAAGGCGACAGTAAACATGGTAGAGAACACCATGCTGGTGACTGGAAATGGTTTAGATGACTCACCGTCGTCCACGACACGAGCAAGCATGCCATCATTGACTTGCTGATCCATAATGATGAAATTTATCTGGCAACCAAATTTTACCAATAATTTCCAAAGGCCTCCACAGTGTCCATGGCTTTTTTCAGATTTGATGAATGTCGTGTACAGGTTGGAGTTCTGTTCCTGGCTTTACGCCAGGAGTTGACAAGCTGCAAACACAATGTCTGTGACCCTCGTCCTTTTATGAGAGTCACGCTGATTTTCAGGCATGAGCCCATGATCGATATGATGCAAAAGACTATTCAGAAGATAAAAAACTACTCAGAACAATTCTGGCAAGTTGTTTTTGCCGGATATTGACAGCAAAAAGATGTCCCAATGTTTGTCGTATGATTGTCTGCTGATTTTCTGCTTGTACAAGTGGACGATGGTTGTATCCTTGCATTCTGGGGCATAGTTACATGAGTCCACATTGAATGGAAGAGTTGTGTGCCATGTGCGACACTTTGGCTATGTAGAAGTCTGTTGGTATAGCATTTGCTTTATCATTATATAGCATGTCGCTTTCGCAGTTTCAGTTAGCGTTTGGAGGATCAGCAAGTGTTATTCTGATTTCCACTTGATGCAGTCGAGATATTGCCTCCTCACTGATAGATGGCTATTGATTGAGGATGCTGTTGAAATGTTCTGCCCATCTTTGAAGTATCTTTTCTTTGTCAGTGAGCAGCGTGGCACTGTCAGAACTCAGTATTGAGAATGTTCCTGATGACTGACTCGAAGATTGTCTTGAAAGCATAACAATTTCTTTATGTCTGCGTAGTACTAAATTTTATCTGCCTTGTTGCTTACCCATGGTTTTTGCGACTCTCTGAGTCTGCACTGGACATTCCACTTTATGTTGTTTAATGGTGTCTTCTTAGGTGATGAATTGGTGTCTTTTAAGAGGTGTTCTTGTAGCCGATATTTCTTATTCAAAAGTCTCCGTATGGCAAAATCATTCTCATCAAACCAATCTCGATGTTTACGTGGGATGGGACCAAGGGCTTATGACGGGTTTCTGAAAGATGCCTAGTTTTATTATCGGAGTTTATATCGATTGTTTCCATTTAACTGCACAGTTCTTCGACAAATGTCTGTTTCACATTGTACTGTTTCAATTTTGCAACATTAAACTTTTGTGGCACTTTTTTGCCTTATGTTCGTCTGCTAGGCGGAATCCAGATAGTGAGATCGGAGACTTTGAGCCTGTGAACAGCCCGGCATTCTGCATCTCTCATTTTCTTCGTTACTGGGACATCCTGCCTGTCCCTTCTCCTGACGATGAGTTGGTCAATACTGTGCAAGTGCTTGGAATGTGGGTGCATCCAAGACGTGATTTTGAGGTTTTTCAGGCGGAAGACTGTATTGCTGATTAAGAGAACATATATAATAATATAATTATGGCATCCAGCAGAAATGAAATCAAACTGATACAGTGTTCTTAGATATGAATGATAAAGGCTGCTTAGTATTAAAACGGTTAATATCATGCATCTTTAAAGGCAAGGACTGATAGTAAAGTGTTAGATAATATTTTTCTTATTCACCTGCTATTTATTTTCGCGTTATTTTCGAGGCAACCGAAGTAAAGATGAAATTATTTCATAAACAAGAACACAAGTTCACGCAGTTACAGCTTGAATAGCCGCAAAATATAAGAAACACGCGAAACTTAGTGGTTATAAAGTATAGTGATCACATGTGCTTTGCTTTGCGCAAACGTTTACCGGAA